>JAODAI010228842.1:0-10376 GCA_027575025.1 Scotoplanes globosa | reverse complement strand
CATATTTTAATGAACCACACCTGTATTTATATCTATGTAAAATCTTTACCATGTAAAGCGCTTTGAGCTGTGACCTCATGGTCTTAATCAGGAAAGCGCTATATAAATATTATTATTATTATTATCACAAATATATGTACTATTTCAGACCCCATTGGGGAAAATATCCCTCTGCCTGGGAAGAAATCTCAGTTTCGTGGACGACTAGCGCCCGTCGGGGATTGTTATTCAATTAGTCGGATAAATACTTGTATTTATGTCATAGCTTATTTTACACCAGTGTATTATATAAAAAAAATATAAAAAAATAAAATTCCTTGTCGGATTCAACCATTCTTCCCCGATGAGAGGCCAGTGCTCCCCGATGTGTGGGTACACCCGTCACCCCGCTAGCGCCGTCGTTGGGTGGAGGATGGTCATCTATAATATGGCAATATCTTTTTCAGTTATATAATATTCTCCATTTTTATCTCCCATTTGCTTTTTTCACCTTCTTCATCGTTCCCAAAATGTCTGCGCCCCCCACCATTGGCTACGCCACGGTACTTGCTTTGGTATTGGATTCCGCAGGTAGATACATTTAAGCTTCACGACAGTTGCATATTACTGAAATGAGGACTTGGTACTATCTTTATTGGTACCAGTCATCAAACTCTAGTTTGGTATATTCACCGCTTCACCCACAATAACAACAATAACTCTGCCTTAGAGATTGATTGTGTTCACCGTGAACGTCACTATTCGATGAGCTCATCTTATGTGTTCACCGTGAACGTCACTACTCGATGAGTTCATCGTATGTGTTCACCGTGAACGTCACTACTCAATGAGTTCATCGTATGTGTTCACCGTGAACGTCATTACTCGATGAGATCAGCGTCTACGATAAATGTACGCCAGACATAACCAAGATGAGGTGTCTGGTGTTGTAGTACCTACCAGTCAGTAATCTTGATAGCAACCATATCCAGTATAACAACTATACTATACTTACCATGTAGACCACTTGTTTAGGATTGTCGTGATAGCCCAATGGATATGACTTATGGTTCGGAACCGTGATATCCCGGGTCGATTCCCAGCTCCGCTGCTTGTCCTCTCGGCATGTGTTTTTCAACAAGACACTCTAATCCGACTGCTCTCCGTCACCCAGGGGTATTTGGGAACATATGCAAACATGGGGTAACATTTCGGAAGGAGGCCCGACAAGTCACCAATGGGCCTTACGGCCCACCGAGTCTGTGATTTATCACATATCTGCCCACAATAATCTATATGATTACCAACCGTAGCGAAACTGAGTGTCAACCTGTTGTTTAGACCACTAAACATGACGACAAACCTTATCTTCTCCATAATCATTGCCCATTTTCACTCGATTTGTTTTGCAACGGCAAACAGTCTGACAGTGGTTGGTCAATAGCGATTACTTTTCCGGATTTAGATACTTACATTGTTGTTATAGATACTATTCGTGAATTAATATACTATATAATAATACAGTGGTAATGCATTAAAATACCTCCCATTAATATAAATTAATATTCAGATAACATTAAAATACTTACCACTGCCGCATTTAACTAATATCCCTTTATCAAACCATTCAGGTTTACAAACGCCACATAAGTTTGGTTTACATTCGGCGTCAGGAAAGTTAGCACACGTTTCATTGGGGCCACACGGATTAGCTGCGCAAGTCACGGCTGGCGTTCCAGCGGGGCAGGGGGTACGGGCATCTATAATTATTTAGATAAAATCACAGTGAACAGTATGTGTTTAATTAACTAGAACTAATATATTATGCAGGCATGTTTGGTCAATTTCTAGATTGTGCCATATTAGGCCGGGGAAATTGTATTCAGCTGAGAGATACACAAGGTTTGATGGTGTGGATATGTTGGCAGCTGGTCAAATATCAAAATTCGGTGTTGCTGCCGGGGACTATCCTGTTCCCCCCCCCCCAAAAAAAAGGGGGCCCAAATCGACATTTACTCAGTTGAGAAATACAAGGGCAAATCTTGGTGGATACCATTCACCGGGAGTGACGAAAATGACAATAACAGCAACTTGGGCCTATACAGAGGCATAGCCTGACAGTAGCTTCAAAGGCCACGCGCAATGTGATTTATTCAGCTGAAAATACAAGGATGAATCGCTTTGTAATGGAACCGTTATACTTTGGAGTATTTAAAAATACTAATAACAACAACTTTGTCCCTAGTGCTTCGGCCGAGAAGTAACCCCAACGGGCCCAAGACCCCATACATTACTAAAGGGACCAATATCCCATACATCACTGTGTTAGCTGATTTATGCAGTTAAGAGGTACACATATTACGTTTAATGCTAGCGATACGTTGATATGATTTGCAAGATATCAATCGCAGGGGTCACCTTCGGTGAAAAGGTTGATGACAACAACTTGGGCCCGTACACGACCCTATTTTTACAGTAGCTTTATGGCCACCTCCAGAGGTGTTTATGCAGCTAGAAAATACAAGGATGAATCGCTTTGCTGTGGTACCATTATACATCGGGTTTTAAAAAATACCAACGATCGAAAGTTTATCCTGCACCGGGGCCCAGACAGCAGCCCCAAAGGGCCTAATATTCCATACATCGGTGTGTTAGCTGATTTGTTCGGCTGATGATATATATTACGTTCCAGTGTAACTAATACATAGTGAGAGATATGTTAATACAACTTGTAGAATATCACTGACACGGTGTCAGCTTCGGTGAAAATACTAATCACAGCAACTTGAGTCTGTACATGTCCCTAGACGTGACAGCCGTGACAGCACATTTAAAGTGTTTATTCAGCTTAAAAATACCAAGCATGAATCGCATTGCATTATAACCGTTATACATGAGATGATTATAAATACTAACAACAGCAACTTTATCCTGCACCTGGGCCCAAACAGCAGCCCCAAAGTGCCCAATACCCAATACATCACTGTATATAGTGATTCATTCAGTTGAAAGTTGCATATATTACGTGGAACTAGTACACATACATTTGTTTATACAACTGGTAGGATGTAACTCTTCAGTGAAAATGCCAATGACAGCAACTTGGACTTGTATAGGGGTACATGTGTAGTGGCTTTAAAGGACACACCCAGAGATGTCAGCTGAAAATACAAGGATGAATCGCTCAAATGCAACAGAATCGTTTTAAATTGGGGAATGAAAAATACTAACAACGGCAACTGTATCTAGTACCGGGTCACAAATAGCACGCCCAATACCCCATAGATTTATTTATCTGATAGGTACACATATTACGTTTAATGCAGTGGAACCAGTACACATTGAGAGATACGATGGCACGACTTGTAAAATACCACTCACATTGGATCACGTTCGGTGGAATTGCTAAAATGATAACGACTTTGACGTACACCCATGGCCCTATAGCCCCAAAGGCAACGCCCAACATGTTTCTTCAGCTGAGAGATACACAAATATACTGATAACAATAACTTTAACATGTACCAGGACCCAGACTGTAACCCCATATTACCCATTTCCCCATGCATTACTTCTAGCTGATTTATTCCTATGAAAGATACAACTTGAAGAAGATTCGGTAGCCAATGGAAACTTTAAACATTGCGGTATACACAATACTAACGACAGCCACTTTATCCTGTATTAGGGATCAGACCGTATGGTTCAGTACTACTACATACCACCACTACTATACTGTATTATATGATTTATTCAGCTGAGATGCACATATTAGTTGAATCCGTGAAAAACAATTACATATTGGAGCTTATATTATACGGCATTATACATAGGATGATAAATGGTGTCTTTACCCTGTCTGGGAACGTCTGGGATCGTCGCCATTCAGCGTGGAAACCGTGGCACCACCCTTAGAAAATAGCCGCAGAAATCACACCAAACCTGAATACAGCTGATATATACAAGTATCATATGGTATGCAATGGATGGACTTAGTATATAAAGCATACGTTGATATTTAAAAATAACAGTTGCTACAACTTTACCATATACATGGGCCTAGGCAGAAATCCCAACTAGCCCACATGAACCAAAAATCGAACACCCGAAAATTTGGAAGATGCCTATTTTGGGACTGGTAAGCACAACAGAGAGGACAATGCCGTATGTGGAGCCATGTCTATTAATTAGCATGCATCTGTAGCTGGTTCGTTCTTTTACAAGATGGTCAGTTACCAAATTGCACACTTGAGTGTACTTCACTAAACCGAGGTGGATTTGTTAGCGGTTAGGAAGATACAACTGTGGATGTGTGACTACAAGGTAATTGCTGGTGAACGTGTAACTACACAGCATAATCCTCTCGTTTTTCCAGTCCAACTTTCAGTCTTTAGAAGTGAAAGGCAGGAAGGTAGGTGAGGCAAAAAGGGATCAAGTGCAGATGACAGTGTAAAGATACGATAACTGGGAAATACAACATGTGTCGGTTAGCTTAGATGAGTTCCGAAGTATATGGGTAGTGTGATATATCTTTAAAATTATTGGTGTGGTAAATCAACTTTGCGATATGTAAATGTACGGCACCGTGGAAGAAAATCCAGATATGATGGATGAAAGAAGTACAGCAGGGAGTTGATGAGAAGAGGGATGATGTTTAGAAGAAATTAGGAGAGACAAGGATAAGGGGCACAACCTGGTGTATCTTTACTTCGTTGGTTATGATTACATAATGAAGACAGCTACCATGGCCATATGAAATAAAAGGACTGCTGTGGATGATTACATTATAAGCAACTGCATGGTTGATGATGGGGATAAAAAATATTTTTGAAATGCGACATGTCGGAATAGGATATATTAAGTGAGGTGGAGAGGTAAACTATATGGTTGTGTGGTTAATAACTAGGGTATTGTGCTTATAATCTAATTAATTCAACCTGGCGTACTCTTGTATCAGCATACCGATCTGTCTCTACTCGGTATACTGTTGTGTCACATGTAAGATTAAAGTTGTATACATTTGGGTTGTTGGAGGTACAAGGGGCTCTGGGGTGTGAATGGGGATAAGGCTATATGTCTGGATAAACCCGTGTATATATGTTTGTCTTGAGAGTGGGGATAGGAGTCAAGTTGCTTAAAGTATGTTTGGAGTGGGAGGAAATTATACGTGACTGACAAACGAAAGGGGTGCTTCTTGTGGAATCCGGGGGATTATGGATAAAATAATTAGGAAGGGGTGTATAAATTGATATTGTGGAGGAACAACAGGAATTCGGTAGGTATGAGGGACAAGTGGTGGTGTGTTCCCACTTATAAACGTGGTAGACAAGCAGACGGATGTCAAAGTGTGCTTGGTATTGAGTTGTTATTTGGAAAAGGCATGTGATGATGTATATCTAGGAAATTAATAATATCTTGATGGAAGAGTCTGCCTAACGCAAAAAGTATAAATAACTATCAAATATTTATATAATTATCAGCAATTGGGAAGCCATTTTGAACAGTGTCCTTAATTTGACTTCGATTTCTTGGCCACACGTAGTCAAAATTACTAAAACATCAAAATAATAATAATATATCTGACAATTTAATCAAAGTTTCCAATAATTTTAGACGCCATTTTGGAAAACGCCCGTATTAGGACCCACCACAACTTTCCAACGTGCCTAGGTCTACAACCTAATTATGACTTCCATATGTCCAATGATTTCCAAAATATAATGAGATCTCACAAACCCTCTGTGGTTCGAGTTTTAGTCCATGGTCTATTTGAGACTACCACACGAGGCCCCATATGCCCGCAGGACAGGATAAGGCTGCTGTCTTTCGTATTTGTCAAACACCAATGTTTTATCCTGCATTGTAAACTAAATCATACTTATATATTTCAGCTGTATAATACCAGTAGGCCTAGCCATCAAGGGATGCTGCCCATGTAATTGTAGGTATTTAAGATCCAATATGTAATAGTTCCGTTGTATTAAACGTAATATGTGTCTATTTCAAAAAGTTGATGTGGTTAGTAGTTTTGTATTCCTAAATGTATAACATTTCTATTAAAAAACGATTATTTCTTGTATCTATCAGCTGAATAAGTCAGATAGCAGTAGTGCTTGGGGTAAGTATAGTTTCTGTGCCCCGGTACATGATAAAGTTGTTGTTATTTTGCTGTATACCCCAATGTATAGCGGTTCCATGGCCACCCGGCTAATCATTGCATAATATCGGAGCTGAATAAATACGTGTTGGTCGTACATGGATTGTGTATCGGCAAATTGGTCTTAGATGGGAATGGGATGAAGGTGGGCTAACCCTCGCCCCAATGTGGGTAGCCCACATGGGACCGAGCTGCAGCTCACGGCCAAAATTAGCAGGGGTCCAACTGGGCAGCCCACGTGGACTCCATCATCTAACCCACGTGAGACCCACGTGTGCCCTATGTAAGCATGTTGGCTGGGGTATGACGTTTGGGGCTACTGCATATATAGGGCCATATGTATGCAAACTTTGCTATGATTAGCATTTTCAATGAAGTCGACCCCCTGCATTGGAGTGATATCCTACAAATTGTATCAACGTATCACTATGTACTATCACTGCATTAACATAATATAATCTATGTAGCTTACATAATTATGTGCTGAATAAATCAGTTAACATAGTGATGCATGGGTTATTGGGTCCATTAGGGCTGAGCACTATCTGGACCCCGGTGTATGATAAAGTTGCCGTCGAAAATATTTTTAATACCCCGATGAATAATGGTGTCATTGCAAAGCGATTCATCCATATATTTTTCAACTGAATAAACACATCATATCTGGGCGTGACCTTTAAATGTATTGTCTATATGGTCCTGTACAGATCCAAGTTACTACCATTGTACATTTGACCGAAGTTGACACCATACGAGTGATATTCTACAAGTTGTATTAACATATATCTCAATATACAGTAGTTACAATACAAGGTAATATAACGTACCTCCAGTAGAATAAATCCATTAACACAGCGATGTATGGGTATTGGTCCCTTTATGGCTGCGGGGCCCCGATGTAGCACACACTTTCTGTTGTTAGTATTTTGCAATAGCCCGATGTATAACGTTTCCATAGCAAAGCGATTCATCCTTGTATTTTTCAGCTGAATAAACACCTATGGGAGTGACCTTTAAATATATTGTCTATATAGGGGCCATGCACGGGCCCAAGTTGCTTTCATCAGGATTTTCACCGAAGTTTACCCCCTGCGAGTGATATATTACAAGTAGTACCAATGTATCACTAAATATGTACTAGTTCTACAGCATTAAATGTTATGTATACCTCTCAACTGCACATAGCACAGTGAGTATTGGGCCCGTTAGTGATAATAATATCGGCATGGAAGGCTCTTTATTTTACGACGATAAGTGATTACCGAAGTGGAATAAGTATATAATACTTGTAAATTACAACTTCACGTCGAGTGGCAGTCGATTCTTAAAATTTGAAATCAAATTTGGATTCGTTTCATTTCGAATTGAAAGCTTTTCGTATGGGAAAACCGTAATTTATCTCGGATAAAAACCCACACTATTAGGCTCGACTTGGGATTCCAACTCCGGATCTACCAAATGCTGAGATTCATCGCTTCCACAGCCACCGACTTTAACCGCTTGACCACAACACTGGTGATGTGTGGGCTATTGGGCCCTTTGGAGTTACTGTCTGGGCCGAGGTACAGGACAAAGTTGCTGTCATTAGTATTTTTGAACATCCCAATGTATAACGGTTCCACTGCAAAGCGATTCATCCTTGTATTTTTCAGCTGAATAACCCACACTGGGTGTGGCCTTTAAAGCTATTATCTAGGCCCCCGTACAGGCCCAAGTTGCTGTCAATAGCTTTTCACCGAAGGAGACCCCCTTGAAGAGACATACTACATGTTATATCAATGTATATATTAATGTGTAGCAGTTTCACTACATTCCCTTTTAGGGATACATGAGGTAGAGGGAGAGAGTTTCACTACATTAAATGTGTAAAATGTATATGTCAGTCAACACAGTGGTGTGTGGGACCCTATATAGGGCTGCTGTCTGGGCCCCGCTTCATGCAGGCAAAAGTTGTTGTCATTATTATTTTTGAATATCCCGATGCATAGCGGTTCCATAGCAAACCGATTCATCCATGTATTTGTCAGCTAAATAAACACCCATGGGCGGAGCCTTTGGAGCTATTGTATAGGGCCCTGTACAGGGCCAAGTTACTGTCATTATCATTTTCACGAAAGCTGACCCCGGTGAATGGTATCCACTTATATTATCCCTTGTATCTCTCAGCTAAATCAATGTCGATTTTGGGCCCCTATTTTGGAGGCCCCGTCTTACCTGTACAGGATGCCACCCGACAGCAACACCGAATGTTGATATTTCGTCCACTAACAACATATCCACACCATCAAACCTTGTGTATCTCTCAGCTGAATAAAATATCTGGGCTCCCGGCCTATATGATTGCATCCAGTTGGTTAGAAGAGTCCGTTTTTTATTGATGTAATTTGTTCAATCTGTCTATTTCCGTAGATATTGTCATATACTATAGTGCCATCAGTCACTTCTTTTTATTATGGCAATGTCAGTGTTTGACAGGAAAGTCAATACAAATAATGTACTGAAAAAGCTGTTATATGCTGACGACCTCGCAGTAGTTATGGATAGTAACTTAAGTTGGAGTTGCAGAGAAGGTTTTGGTATAATGGAAGGATTTATTTGAGAGACATGGGCTGCGTATATATGAGCCTTGATAAGAGGTTTTACCAGTGGTCATGCAACGACAAAAGTTGGGTATAACCCTTGCATACAAAGGCATTAAGCAGAGGAATAGTTATGCGTATCTGGGAGTATGATATCTGGGAATGGGCGGTCTGATGGGGAGGTGTGTAAAAGGATCCAGTCGGGGGCTCTGGCCTGGGGAAGTAACCTGCTCGGGTATGGCTGGGAAGTTTGCTACCACATATCCGGGGATATTCACATTATTGTGTCGCACTATACCTGGAATGAGTAACAACAGTTTAACGGGGATGCGCGCATTGAACATTGGGCCGGGTTGAGATCCCGTGACTTGCACCATATAATAGCAATATAGCGGGGATTAAACATTGGGCCGGGGTTGAGATCCCGGGACTGGCACCATATATAATAGCAATATAGCGGGGATTTAGCCGGGACTTTGGCCGGGACTTAGCCGGGATGTAGCCGGGATGTTCAGCAAAATAATGCCCCTCCCTACCGGGAATGTTCAACGAATGCAGCCGTGGAAGAAACGCCCATGGTACAATTGTGAAAATAACACCCCCGTTGTAGTCCCGGATATGCCCGGAGTCTGTGTGTATGTGTGTGTGTTGGGGGGGGGGGGGGGTTACAATTGACAAATGCATTATGTCAGATAAACATATTTCCAAGAAAATAAAAGGGAATGTATTTGGTACATGTGTTATCCAAGCATGTAATTACGGGCTTGAGATAGTGACTCTGTCCGGGGCTAAAAAACAGCGACTCCGAGTATGCTAAAATAATTGTATCAGAAAGATTGCGGAGGTTAAGCGGGTGGACAGGTGGAGGGTTGGAGGATACTCGGTAGGACATTGGGATGTATTGGAAGTATTACAGAGAGGGTAATAAGGGGAAGCATGAGGGGGCTGGACACGTAGTGTATGGATGAGGCCTGGGGCAACTTTCGAAAATAAATTAAAATAACCTTTAAAAAAATGCTATGCAGGTAAATATGAAATTAAATTACATAAATGTGAACAGTTTCAAATTATTCAAATCACTTTCTAATAAGTTTGTCATCTAAGCGGACAGCATAATATATATATATATCTTATTCTTACCTTTAACCACCACTGGCTTTTGACATGTAGATACACAACCGTCTGAACAACACTTTAGTGTCCCTTGACATTCGTCATCTCGTTTACAGCTTGAACCATTGGCATCAGTGTTGTTATTGTTACAAGGTTGAAGAGATCTGGCCGGACATTTACCTGGTTTGTCTGAGATTAATTGATACAAAACTCGAAGTAGAATTTAGCATAAATTGCCTGGATCACATTTTGAATTGCTGAATATAATTTGTAGTTTTAATTGGCCTACCCTCTAAAAACTACAAGGTGAACATGCCTCCTTTATAATAAAGTTACACACTTTGTTTATTTTTATCTTAATTGACCCATTGGAAGAAATAAATATACCAAAGTATTTTATCCATGCTATTTATGTTTATCCGGGGATAATATGCACACCCTCGCATATATTTTTTATATGTATACACATACACACGCACTATGCCCCCATATATATATAAGTATATATATATCAGTGTATTATATATATATAATTAGTCCGTACAATA
>JAODAI010228841.1:0-16126 GCA_027575025.1 Scotoplanes globosa | reverse complement strand
TTTTAGGATAACAATTGCAAAAGATTTACACTGTTTTTAAGTATTTGAAAGGCGGAGACTATGTAATTCAAAAAGTAGAGCACTTATGAGCCTTCGGCCCATGGTCTATGTGTAACGTTAGGCCTAACGTTGTGTGAAGTAACCGCGGGAGTGGATTTTATCATTTCTTGTTGTGTCTTTCCCCGACGAATGCAATAATATTCCCCGAGTGGCGCTATACGTTCCCCAAAAGTAAGATTTCTTCCCCGATAGAGGGATATTTCCCCGACGCAGTATGAGATACTTTTTATATTTGTGATATTGACCTTTTATTAAGGTATTTTTTTTCAAACCGTGCATATATGCACGGTTCGATTTTTGTAGAATTTTAATAGGTTGTATGCCATTTATGAGAAACGATGGAAAGAGCATCTCCCCTGTCGGAGAACGTCGGCATCCCACAACCCCGACACCATCGTTGCATTCGCCATAGCTAAGGTATAAATGGTTAGCTATGTCATGGGTGCTGTATGGATCCTCATTAAAACCAGAAAGATGCAACTCCGGGGGAGGTACACGATCAGTAGGGTCGCACATAATAAATCACAAAATGTCATACACATTATCATGATGAAGGGCTTCCGGTTTAAACATGTTCGTAATTTCCACATAGTGGTACAAAACATCCGCGGCGGGGTGAGGAAGGGGTGCCACCCAGGATTTCTCCGACGGGGATTACCTTGCCCAACGCCAGAAATATTCCATGTCAGAGAAGTCTTAATTAACACACGTTTATATTTTGGAATTGGTCCTACGTGCATACTAGTTAAATTTGATTTACAAGATGGCACTTTGTCACTTTGAATTGTATAGCTAAATAAGTGAAAAAGTTAGCACCATTTTGCATCTAAGTTCATTGCAAGGACCAAACAAATTATGTACGCTCCGCGAGTGAACAAACAAATTGGCGCCCCGCTTAGATAGTGAAACGGGGACAAAGGTAATCCTGGCTACGCCCCTGTGGAGGCACATACCAAGGAGTCAGGGAATTCAACGTGATATATATTCCACGTTTTCGCTTAGGCCTATATAGTGTTCAGCTTACAAGATTTTAACCATGATCAACAATCTAAATATCTTCGACAAGGAAACAAATCAGAGAATGATGTTATTACCCCTTTAGTTTAAAATAAAACACAATCAATCGATTTGACTGTTTAATATGCTAAGTCTGTCCATTATTATATTAATCGATGTATACCAGTTCAAAAAGATCACGTGGGCTATTCCTGATCTAAATATTATTATAAATATTTGTAGGCCTACAAACTGTACACATTGATTGTGTCACGCTTCACATATAAGTACTGTAACACACGTATCCATGCATGTATACATAACATGGATATTGGAACGTCCCATGCACCCAATTAGCCATTTAATAAGAATTACGGAATTAAGAGTCTCGGATATTAATACTAAACCGATCTTTAATCTTGGTGTGAACTTGAAAGTACAAATTGTATTAACATGTGTTCAGTTATAAGTCAGACGATATGGGTAAATATTGCCAACATACTTACTGTTTATTTAACGTAGGTTATAATATGGGATGAGCAAACAAGATATCAAATTCCATGTATATATGGTCGGCTGTAAGCGACCAGGTTGTGAGATTTTTTTAGTTTGCATATTAACACAATTTTAGAAAACGGGAAGTTATTGAAAAACAAGGTTTGGGGTCAGGTATTTCTCCAAATTATCATCTCTCCTACATAATAAACGTCGGTCTTCCATAATCCGACCTCAATGTGTAGAAAAATGTAACAGAAAGTAAATTTTCGACAAGAAGCGCAGACGCCACGCCGATCCATGTGGCTTTTTCTACAATATGCCTTCCACGTCGACAGAGATGGGGATACATGTGTTCCGGGACCTGCAGGTCCGGACCCCCTACACAGCAGTGATTTGTTTTTAATATGACATCGATGCCGATATTAATATTATTATTTATATTGTCTCGGCTCTGGTACGGGATAAAGCATTTTCATTTTCACCGAGTGTGACCTCCGGGAAATAGAATCATACAAAGTTGTATCCATATAGATTATAGTAATATGTAACAGGTCCACTGCATGCATTAAACTTAATATGTGTGTATTTCATCTGAATAAAACAGTTAACACAGTGATGTGTGGAGTTTTGGGCCATTTTGGGCTACTGTCTGGGCCCCGGTACATGGTAAAGTTGCCGTCGTGGGTATTTGTAATACCCCAATGTGCAACGGTTCCATTGCAAAAGGATTCATCCTTGTATATTTAGCTGAATAAACGCATATAGGCGTGGCCATTGAAGCTACTGTCTAGGGCCATGTACTGGTCCAAGTTGCTGTCATTAGCATTTTCGCCGAGTGTGACCCCCGGGCAGTGATATCCAACAAGTTTTGTCCTTGTGTCACTCAGCTGAATAAATGCCTTTTGGCGCCCCCTGTTCTGGGGCCACGTGGGTATACTCGTACAGGATAGGACCCGGCAGCAATATCGAATATTGGTATGTGGCACAACGTGAACATATCCCCACCATCAAACCGTTTGAATATCTCAGCTGAATAAAACCTCTGGGCGCCCGACTTAACGCTTATAGTAAGTGTTTCTCAGATAATATATAAGTTGGGGACCTGATTAATATTTACCAAATAATTAATGCCACAAATTAATGGATTGATAATACGATAAGTAGGAACACTCGGAGCGTTATTAATGAATACAACATTACATGTTGCCACGCATGGTAACAATTTAAGGGGTGGGGGCGGGTAAAGGGGTATTGGGGCCGAATTTTGAATCCACATATCTCAGCATGAAGCATGATTCACGCTTAACTTTTTATATTGTGTAGTATATGTATTGTAAAGAATCGAAAAACTTTTTTCTGTGTGTGGTTGCTATGGTAACCAGGTCGGGCCTCTGATTGGCTAAACAGAAAATCAAAGAGAACTGGATAACATATACACTTATGCCACATATGTTATGTTTGGGTGAGTTGTGCATGATATTGTCCGCATACAACCATGAGGCTCGATTTTTGAATTGGTTGCTATGGTAACCAACAGCCAACCAATCAGGACATTTGTGTCTCTAGTTCAAAAAGTAAAGTATATGTTGAAAAACTATTCATTGTTGCACAGATACTAGTATGTAGAACAACTGCTGAAATTTTCACGTTGATAACACCTTTCCTTATTGAGATCTCTTTGATTATGTTTGCCTAGTTGGTGATTTTCGTCAAAATGAGAATATTTAAAGTTGGGAGGGACATTTTCACAAATAATGTGAAGACAATTTCAATAATTTTCAATTTAATCACAATAAAGTTGTTGCTACTGTATTTATTAAATAAAGTATATGCCCTACTATCAGTTTTACCAAGTAATTCACCTTTAAATAACCGGGAATCACTGCGACAAGAAATTGTCTATACCTACAACACAGAGCCTAAGCTATTAGCATAACACTAGTAAAACATTAGCTCAGGCCGGGTTTTTAGACTGGGTCACACATGATATTTACATTGTATTCTAAAGGTATATACGCCAATACGTGATTGACTAATTACATACTTGTCACTAATAACCCATTGCATTGGCACAATTGGTCATATATAAGATAAAACACATGGTATATGGCTTAACTCTAAGCTTAACTATCAATACTTCTGGGTATGCTTTCCTTAACTTTCCTAATTTGTATTCATTTTCACTTACTAAATCTCACTTATGTTTTTCAATATCATTAAGATATTAAGTTATTTTCCTATTTACTATGTTGAAAGTACCTATTTAGTGATTTGCACTGACTTTTGGTGATATTTAGGGGTTCTAAAAACCAACATCCGGTTTGAATATTCCACTTCCGGTTTGAACATGCTATTTTAAGAGCTTATTTGAATGGGTTTAGAGATATTTTTTTGACTTTTTTTTCTCAGCCATTTAGGAATTACATATATCTATTAAAAATGCAATAATCTCACTTTCGTAATATATAAAAAATAGTACTATTTCAACCCCTTAACCCCCGCCCCCCTCTTAATCAATATATTTGTTTGCATATGAGAACAATTTTGTCAATGATGCAACATGCAATTGAAAGTGAAAATTACTTAATTTTAGGTGATTGCTCACAACCCAATTTTTCAGATTTTTTGTCGTTGGTATGATAACCTCCATAATCAACCAATGTATTTATTAAAATTTATAGTTCGGATCAGAGACGGAATAATAACTCCAAGACAATAGTGAAATAAAGGATCAAATTGGTCACAAGTGTGCAAAGTTTCATACTCATCGGATGATCGGTCGCTGATTCCTTGCCTTTCGTAAACCAAATTATGATTTGTACGATATTGAGACAACGGCGTTTTAATAAGTAGTAGACCTATAATTATACACAAATTAAAAATGATTGCCATTTTGATATTTTCTCAATCTATTGATGTTTATTATTTTTCACAATTCAAGTTATAAATGAACTATATAGACTTGAAACTCCACATTGAAGTATCTTAAGCTACGGATAACTATTTTTCAATGTCAAGCTTGACAACATGACACTCAATCTAGATGTCAAATAAGATCTCATTTCAGATTTTTGTCAAATTATGTCAATATTTTTCAATTCCATCACCCAAAGTATCTATAGTATCTATATTTTGAATTTTTTTTTTAGCTTATTTTAGTTCAAAATTAGAAATAATATGTTTTACTATAAAATTGCAGTCAGTTGAAGAAGCAACAATGAAAACACGAGAGCCGAGAGTGATTTCGCGGCTTCTAAAATGATGGAGGCGCCATGGACCAGAGTTGGTATCTGCTAGTATCTTTCAGATATGATCGTTCCTGTTTTAGTAATGAGCCTATGTTAAATGGGACATATACACATTGTACAGAATGTTAGTTGATATATAGATCAGAAAACTATCTAAAAACTAAGTAAAATCGGTCATTTCGTTCTCAATATATTGATTCTTGAAGTTTTCAATTTTGGAACGCCACTTTTTTTTAAAGTATGCATGCAGGTCCTTACAACTATTAAAAGTACAGATATAGCCTGATAAATGGCTTGAAAATACGTTTTCTCGAAAAGTTAATGTGCGATAATGTTCAAACTTGGTAGGAAGGTTGACCCCAATGCATATAAGACTTAAGTTATTTTTGGTGAGGGTCAAAGGTCATTTGAGGTTAAACACCGAACTGATTTTTATAGTCTCGACTGTCACTGAATTGTTGACCATGCTTCAATGATTCGGTGAACATGTTTGATCTAGCATAGGCGTACTGCAGTCAGTGCTTCATAAATCGACTGAATGACTCCATTATACATATAGGAACACCCATCATATAGTTTAGTAGTGACGAAATTACGGGTTGGTTTAACGCATCATTGACATTTGGCATTTGATCTTGTACTGGTGGTAAATACACATATCCAGTTAAATATAACTAGATTACAACAACCGGTATACTAAAAGGAATCTGGATGCCATTGTTTACTTTACTATGTGATGTCTATGCTATATAGGAAATCATTAAACATCACAGGAAAGCCCCATGTGTAATTTGGGTCTACATAAATGCAATAATGTATGTAATGCTGATATATAATATGATTCGTAAAACTGACTCAATAGGTACGTCTGGAAATCTGAAATAAGCATGGCCTAGTAACCACAACACTTGGTATTAAATGAGAGGGCGCTAATTCAATTTGCTACCAAGAGTGAGATATACTTCCGACGTAAAAACAAAATAATATTATGTTGACCCTATTATATAATGTAGGTTAAATCTTCTCTCTCTTGTCACTCTGAATATAGTCACGCTGACATTATTAGTATAGTATTACCACGAATGACAACACACAGGCTCTAACACACAGTGCATGCTGTGACCTAGCGGTTTAATGTTACTTGTAATGGCTTGTCACTCTGAATATAGTCACGCTGACATTATTAGTATAGTATTACCACGAATGACAACACACAGGCTCTAAAACACAGTGCATGCTGTGACCTAGCGGTTTAATGTTACTTGTAATGGCTTTGGCAGTTTTGAAGCTCAGTAATTGGGAGGTCCGGAGGTCGAATCCCGGAGTCGGGCCTAGTAGTGTGGCTTTTTATACGAATAGCAATCACGATTTTCCAATACGACGGCGACACTGGTGATGTGGCCAAGCGGTTAAGGTTAGTGGCTTTGGAAGCAATGTATTGTTGTTGTTGGTTGTGTTTAACGGCTTATTTCTAACCTTCCGGTTTAATAGCGCCGTCCTCGGATTTTTTTCCTAGTCGAGGATCACTGGATTGATGACCATGTTCCAATCCCTTACCGGTGTATATAGCTCTGTAATTGAATTACATGGAACACTTTGTAACCATAATTAATTTTAAACTTGCAGGAAGAGTATTATTAAAATATTGAAACACAAAAGTAGCAGTTTGTAAATGTGAAATATCAATTATAGTTAAAGCATTACATTTATGAAATAATGAGTAAGTAGGATAAGTATATGGGGAATAACAAATGATTCGTATAGCTCGTTTCTGTAATAAATTAATGCGATTACATGGGTGGGAAACGTAAATCCCCATATATAACAACCATATGTAAATTAGGGAAGTATAATAGTATCATAATTGGACAACAATGAATGCTTTGGAATAAAAGTCTTAATTTTATGAAGAATGCCAATCGATTTTGCTGATTTATTACAAATATATATAGTCAATGTGTGGTACCCAAGAGAGTCGATGGTCAATTACTACACCAAGGAATTTTGTATTGTGAGAGAAAGGGAAAAAGCAATTCCCCGGAATGGTAATACCTTTATTAATTAAATTTATAGATTTCTGATGATAATGAAAAAGAATGGACACCGTTTTACTATGGCATTGAGATCAGGCGCGAAATTTAAAAACAAAATAGGCCATATATAACATGTTAAATTACTTTAACATTTATCCAAGGGGGGGCGAAATCCTAAAATTTCCCGGAATTATACTGAATTAGTCTACTTGGTCGAATATCGCATAATTGGTCTCCTGGGCAACTTACAGAATCAAAAATTTTCTTCAGAGATAGTAATGACATGATTCCGATAGGTCAATTATCGGCATTCAACCTCGGATCTTATGTTGAGAGTGCATGATTGAATTTTAAATTCCTAACAACTGTTAGTATCCGATATGACCATGCATAATGAAGGGAGTGGGGATAAAAGAGGGGTACCACCCTTATATCCTCCCATGTTTGTCTTCAAAATGTTAACAATTAAGTTATTATGACTAGGATATACTGCTCCTAAATTATATCAAAGCTGAATTTATAGTATTTAGGCCAAACTATTACACAGTTTGTCTTTTATGCAACTTTAAAATTAAAAAAATCTTCAAAAGAATATTCGTCAACATTAATTTAGAATGACGTTTTCACGATTTTGAACTTAAACAAATCAAACACTGAGAATACCAAAAAATAAAGGAGGGGCGACCCCCACCCGACTATATCGTCTTATCCAATTTATTTTAAACTACTGAAAAGGCTTTTTCCGCTTTGAAAAATATAGTCATATGGAAACGATAGCAGTATAATTCCGGAAAATTGTATGACTTCGCCCCCCCCCCCCCTCCTTGAACAATTCCTGGCTAGGCGCCTGCATGGTACAATTATCTCTCTTTTTATATCCATCCTGGTACACAAACATTACGATGAATATTCACCAAAAAATTGCTTACAGTATTATCAGTACTTATAGCGGCTTAATAACATACATGGAGTACGCCATATAAGTGGTTCGCAACAGTACTGTACCACCTGTCCGGCAGATATGGATAGAACACTCTCTATCTCTACCTCGTGAATTCCTAATAAGGGATGAGGAAGAATACGCCCACTAACAGCCGCATCATTCGTCAAAGCTACCCACCTCCCTCTATTCATAGTCATAGCTCTACAATATCCACCCCCACCAGCGTGCGTAACATCCCTCTCAAAACAGTAATTCCATATCAAATGCGGCCTACCACTTCTACCATCTTCCACGTGCGACATCGCCATGTTGGGGAGCCATTCACCCGTTCCACGTACTCACCCCATCCCATGTTCCCCCTAACCAACCTCTTCGTAAGACTCCTTATCATTATAATCTCCTCCATTATATCAACTAACCTTTTCCTCTCCAACCGCTTAATCAACCCCGGCGATCCTCCTCATCCGGTTATTTTATCACACTTGTTACTGTGTACCAGGTCACTTTTTTAGAGTGCAGACAGAGCCGTGGTCATAAGCCCGTGTATACGTGGTGGAATAAGACATGTACCCCAAAATGTCCCTTTTCATTTCTTCGAATTGTGCCTATATATCTCATAACCCCCACCACATCCCGCCAGGCCAGAGCACCCGATTGAATCCTTTTCGCACTCCTAATCAGATCGCCCATCACCATATATCAATCCGCCCATATGTAAAACGACCCCACTGCTTAATCCATTTGCCTGCTGGGGTTATACCAACTCCTGTCGCTGCGCGCCCACTGTCAAGACCTCCGTCGTATCCAGACTCATACGTAACCCATGTCAAAAGCTCTCGCAACTCCTGCTTTGTTTCCATAACTACTGCCAGATCAGCGGCATATAAAACCTTTACAGGGCGTTCAAGTTTTTAGTATTGACTTTCCTGCTAATCACTTCCATTACCACAATGAAAAGTAGAGGACTTAATGCATTACCCTGTCTGACCCCAATATTGAAACCAAATTCTTCTGACATCATCGAACCAACCAAAACCCTACTCTTTTCACCCCCACAAAGACCCTCCACCATCCTAACTTCCGCTTCTGGTACACCCATCCACATCAACGTCGACATTTTTAATTTCCTAGGTGCGGTATCATAAACCTTCTCCAAATCCACAAAACTCAATACCATATTCCCTCTGGTCTCCAGTCTCTTTTCCACGAACTGCCTAAGTGAGAATAGACCATCACTTGTCCCTCTTCCCATCCGAAAACCATGCTGTTCCTCTCGAATCTCCGCTTTAACCCTTGTTCTAATTCTTTTATCTAAAATCCTTTCCTATGGTTTAAAAACTTGCCCCAATAATGTGATACCGCCATACTTTCATGGATCATGTATATTCGCTTTACGTTTTCAAATGGGCACAATATTGAGGTCCGCCAGGGAATATCGTATTCGATGCCATGATGTTGAATTCGATGGCGTGATGTTGAATTCGATGCCGCAACCGATGCCGACATCGGTCTTTCATAATCCGACCTCAAAATACAGAAAAATGTAACAGAACGTGGGTCACCAAGAAGGGAAGGTCCAGGTGCATGTGCATCGCCCCTTTCCTGCAATGTGATTGAACGTTAAATTGCCATTATCGATATACAAATTACCCACCATAGTAAAAGCAGTTTCTCCCACGGACAATTACCAACCCGGACAATTACTCATCGGAAAAAAAAAACTGCATACAGCCTAACCCGTGCGGTTATCGTGGTTGTGCTAGGGTTATAACCATGCGGGAGGCGGGAGCTCCCACCGGAACAAAAGTACACTGAGAAGCGGGAGGCGGGCGCTCCCGCCGCGCCGCGGGGCACGGGGAGCACTTTCAAAGGCTCTTCCTGGTAATAGAAAATGTTTTAGAGAACTGTGATGGCGGTATATAGAATCTACACAGTCCCAGCTATCGTTTGGGCTACAAAAACATTGCCGCTCCTATTATAGATATTTCCTGTAATCGTTGATTGAAAATAAATTGAAAAATAAATTTGAAATATGTCGAGTTTCTCAGTGTAGTTTACAAAAAGACGCTCAGCATGATAAGTTAAGCATGTCTGGGGCTAATTATCCGGGGTTAGTTGTCAACTTGTCCGGGAGTAGGCCCTACTTCCCCTAGCACGGAAAACCAAAGGGTTGGATAGAGTGACCAAAGTATAATTTGCCCCAACGTATACACGACGGATCCGTGTATATTATGGTAAAACTGTATCACGTCATGGATATAGAAGGGAGTTTTCGATTTTGACGACCGACGTATTTCTGCGACGGTAAATTGGTCCGTGCGTTCGAGCGCATCTTCCTTCTGGGACCACTGTTAGTGTACATCAATTTCAACAACGGCATTCGGCGGCGTTAACACAGTCGCCGCAGAAACTAATTTACGATGGCAGTAAGAAAGGGCGCTTGAGCGCAAATACCAATTGTTGGCTATTTACCGTCGCAGAACCAACCGTCGTCACTGAAAATAGAAAACTCCCTACTAAACACCACCACGGCCAGATGGAGCACCACCATGTCCCCCTGCATTCGTTACCACGACCGTATTATCATAGGCGGATCCAGGATATTTACAAAGGGGGCGTCCTATACATTTGTGTAATGAAATTATCGGTGAATTGTGTAACGTCTATACAAGAAAGTGAAAAATAGGGGGACGCGCTCCCCCTGCGCCCCCTGGATCCGCGCCTGATTGTTATATATCATAGCCGTGTAGATGACTATCTGCCGGTGTCGTCGGAATGAGACTTGTCTGTCTTCAAAATAACTATCATGATTGGCCACCATTTTTTTCGGAACATGATAACATAATATTGCCATTATAAATCCATCTGGAACAATGTATTATTTTGCTGAGGGGATTTAGAAATGATAATTGACATCCTGCTCCAATTGTTTCCCCTTTGGAGAGCCATGTGGAAAAACAACGAGTGCAAATGTTCTCTAATATCAGTAAAGCCAATACTTCCATGTGTTGTATATCCTGAATAACCGATTATAATGTCTTCCGGTGTATTTTACGTGGGGACCACAGTTGATCTCTGAACGTTTTGGGGTAGACGTTCGATCTTCAAAGTGGATGTGTATTCCAACTATTTCATCAGACGGAAACGTGGATTTTACCTGGAGGTATATCAGTATATATAGGGGGAACTCGATCTCTATTGAAGCGGAGCGCCACCACTTCTTGACGTGTAGTGTACACAGACAATATTAATAGTGGTATATCACAAATCACACCGGAAATGAAACTTTCAGGCAATTACCCCGGGGTCCCCGTTCCACCTCCCCAATAGAGGTATACACGTTACGTCATTTCATCGAAATTAGCATTATAATATAATAATACCCGTGGTATCGGTACAACAATTGATGGTTGGCTGATTAACATACGTGGTCAGTTGATCACAGGCGCTGCAGATTCAAACTCGCGCAATCTCTGGGTGATTTCCCGGGGCGGATGCAGGAATTTAGGCAGCAATTCACCGATTTGTCCAGTCTACTGTTGTATCTGATATACTATATTTAAGCGGAGCACCACCGTGGATGGCGAGGAACGTACATACATTTTTTAAAAGTTAAGTGCCATTATATGCAACCATTATCTTTTTTAAAAATATTAAAAATAGCCTGGGAACATGAGGTATAATAACGACCCCCTCAAATATTTTTAGAGAAAGCAGGCTCACGTTGCCTAGTAAGCTAAGATAGGTGATTTTACTTGAGTATTGTCTAAAACAAGAAACCAATCAGTGGCAAACATGTTTCGAGGACGTTCTCCTGCAACTCGCTTTGAAAGTAAATTTAAAATCGGCACGCACGTACGGACGGACACATAATCAAGATCTACTGCGCAGAAATAACGCCTATACCAAATCGTAAAAATACAGCCTGACCTGTATATGTCGCATGCCAATTGGTTATTTTCCATGTGAACGCCAGCGTGTTGTGGTCAATGGTTAGGGTGACAAGCATGTGGTGACCAGTGGTGGGGTGGGGGTTCGAACCTGTATTGTTCAAATGCAGGCCCAACAGGACACATAGCCTGGATTTTACCTGGAGGTATACGGGGGAACTCGATATCTTTTCAATTGGTTATATAGGGTCAGGGGCGTAGTTAAAATTTTCATGTGTGGGGGGGGTCTAAGTTTTGTCACCATTTCACTATCTAAGCGGAGCGCCAAATCGTTTGGCGTGGAGCGTACAGAAACAAATGGTCCTTCAAATGAGCTTAGATACACAATGGTGCTAGCTTTTTCACCCATTTAGCTATATAGTTCAAAGTGACAAAGTGCCATCTTATAAATCAAATTTGACTAACATGCACGTAGGCCCAATTCCAAAATATAAACGTGTGTTAAACAAGACTTCTCTGACGGAGAAATTGTCCCACGTTGGCGAAGGTAACCCCCGTCGGAGAAACCCGGGTGGCATCCCTTCCCCACCCCGCCGGATGTTTTGTACCACTGTGTGGAAATTGCGAACATTTTTAATCCGGAAGCCCTTCATGATGTGTATATGATATTTGGGGGGTTATTATGTGCGACCCTATCGTGTGCACCCACGCCGTCTCCATGACATAGCTACCCAGCTATGCATTAGCTATAGCGAAGGCAACGTCGATGTCAGGGTTTGCGGAAAGGCTGACGTTCTCCGAAAAGGGGAGGCTCTTTCCATCGTTAATGGCCTACAACCTATTAAAATTCTATAAAATAATCCAACCGTGCATATATGCACAGTTGCTGATAAATACCTTAATAAAAGGTCAATATCACAAATATAAGCAGTATTTCAGACCGCGTCTGGGGAAATATCACTCTATCGGGGAAGAAATATCACTTTTTGAGAACGTCTAGCGCCACTCCTTCGAAATCCTTGTATTTATGTCGCAGATTATTTTTCACCATGCAGTGTTATATAAAAAATATATATAAATAATAAAAAATCCCTGAGGGATTCAACAATTCTTCCCCAATGAGAGGGTACTCCGCCCTCATCCCCACCGACACCCCCACTGACACCGTCGCTGGGTGGAGGAGGGTCGTCCCTCCTGTGGCAATTACTTTCCAGTTATAATATTCTCATTTTTATCTCCCATTTTAATTTTTTCACCTTGCCCATCGTCCCCAAAATTTATGTCGGGTAGTTTCCCCCTTGACCCCCCATTGGCTACGCCACTGAGGATAAGGTGTTTTAGACATTAGACATTTGGGCGACGTTTCCTATATTGTGGTTTCATTTACTCTTCTAGCAGTAATTCCAATACCTATAAGTATAATAGTCCAGCACCTCATACTGTAAGATACCAACCAACCCATGACAGTATCACCACATGACTGCCATCATATACAGGTATCATAATACTATATGCAACCTCTACTATATGCAACCTCTGACAAAATACCGCTCCAGTAGGCATATGTAGTAGTACGTGAGTCTCGTCTAAACCACATGATCTGTGGTAATTATCCTATAACTTTCATGATTGCTGTATGTACATAATGTTGTGAAACAGCGACCACATTCAATTTAAGTCAGAAATCCCATTACAACTGCTAAAATACAGGGGTAAATTCATAAACTGTACAATAACATCCTTTGGCCATCCAAACTATAGATACAATAGTATGTGTTATATATACGCCTATTAACCTAGATGTTGTGGCCTCCTCGACCAGCAAAGCTTATTTTACATCTAGCGGATGGCTTCCGCTAGTCATAAATTAGACAGAGTTCTCAAGAATACACGTAGTGGAAATATGTTCTGATTGGTTGATGGACCACGAGTAGGACCCAGATGTTATGGCCCCGATGACCAACCTTAAAAGCTATGCCAATAAACGTCACTTGATAACTAATTACAACTACCTGTACTGTAAAATAAACTGTTGAATTTACAACCAAATGTCTGTTAGCTGAAACGCCCCCCAAAATCGTAAATTTAACAACCAACTTGTAACAACAATTTAACAACGAACTATAAATTGAAATACAGTTTAAAACCGTGTAAATATACTACGAGTTATTCTAAAGTTTGCAACAAAATAGTAAATTATTACAACAGTTTAAATAATTTTACATTTTTAATCGGTAGCCTGATAAATTACGGTCGGTTGTAAAATTTACGAGTTCTTTGGGGTTTCAGCTGCAGCATTTGTTTATAAATAAGTAAGTGATTATTGGGTGTTTTCTGGCAGCTGGCTCGTTATTTGGAATGTTATATATTGATACACACTCGGCCGGTGTATACCATATTATGACATATTATTACATTATAAACTGAGAGCCGTAACATTGTTTATATCATATAAACAACAGAACCAAATATGATCATATCCACGTAGTCAGGGCTACATGTAATTTCGTTCACATGTCATTCTGGGGGATTAGCAAAACTATATATTTTTGAAAACTTTACTTTATCAGAAATGTTTGATTCCATTTCACTGTTGTCATTGTGGCAGCCATCTTGAATTCCAAATGGCGCCATGTTTATCATTTCCTATTTTTTTCAATATATTGACATCTAGATCACTCAGGAATAAGAATCCAGTATCTTAACTATATGTTTTTGGGGAATATGAATAAATCCAATGGTACTATAATTAAAATCATATAGCTAATGATTGTTACATATTATGGCGACCATCTTCATTTTTGGTAAAATTAAGCTATTTTTATAATATTTTCCAATGTCCCGACTCCCAACTCACATATGATCACGTTTTCATGTACTATAGATTACCGTTTTGAGGGCAAGAACTACAGCTCATCAATGTTATACAATATAGTAGAAGATGTTGAATTTTTAGCAAAAATGTTTCTCTCAATTTATAATATTTTTCAAATACCTTGAATCCTAGATTATGATTCCCATATAATTATATATCATATATAATATAGGCATATATACTTAGGGCCAGTAATACCACATTTAGTTACAATTATATATCAAGGTTGATCAGTGTTACAGATTATGGCGGCCATCTTGGATTTCGATATGATCTTGACACCTAGATCACCTGTTATCATGATTCCAGTTATTATACTGTTATTCCAGTTATTATCTGTGGTCAAGGTTACCGGTTGCATGATATCATTTTACTTGGCATGTACATATTCCAGAGAAGCGTCCCATATTGCAGTATTATCTGATCCTGTAAATTAATGGAATGCAGACGAAGCCTTTGAACGATCTCCACACAAATACCTTCCCAAGGATATTGTTGTTAGATTGTACTGATTTCTAAAACTACAATCACTAAACTGTATCCTCAAGTTCCTTAACCCGTTGACACTTTTATCACACTGGCCAACAAAATCCTCACTAGAAGCAACCACAAATTCCAAAAAAATCCTGACTTCTCGAACGCTATCCACATGTAATCACTGACCAAGTTATTATTTTCCCTTGATCTGTTAAAGTACAAGTAACTGTGGACCCGATGCATTGCTGATGTGCATGGCTTCAAACCCAATTAACATGTATACAACCTGGAAGGAACTCTACGCAGATATGTCAATCTAAAGAAATATCATTCTAGACGTGTCAATATGGGCCGGTCATGCATGCGAACCTACAAACAAGCAGATGAAATTCAATTCCGGGATGATCAGAATCTCCAACAATGTCAACGCTATGCAACATGTACAACGATTATTATGTGGCTTGTCAAATAGTTCAAGATTCAATTTGATATTGGAAGTTGGAACAGCTGGCATCTTAAGGACACCAAACATCGCGGACTAGCGTGTAATTGAAGATCACAAAAAGTCACAAGATAATTTATAAAATCAAGGATGCCATTAAAAGTTACGACAATTATGTTGCTGCTAAGGATGACGAGTTGTATGTCGCACATGCCTATTTTCTACAGTAATGTGACCCACCTTGCAGTTTTAGAAATCAGTGGTATGTTGTGGGTAATGCTGGTGACTTAGATATCTCTGTTAGATCTTCGGTTAACGATTTTAGTATCCCACTGCACAACATATTTAATGGTCTACCTGTTGAGGATTTAGTTGATGTTTTGGAGAAGGAGGCTGTTGTGGTAGATGATGTTGTCGATGGGGGTGTCGATGTGCGGGAGGATATAGTTATGGTGGTGTTGTGATGATGGAGGAATTAGTGGTGGCTGGTAGCGGTTGTTCGGTTTCAGGGAGGTGATCATGTTCCAAGTCTAAGGAAAATATTGTGTTATGTGGTGATTCCTTGATTAGGTATGTCGACAGGGAGTTGTGGTGATTCCTTGATTAGGTATGTCGACATGGAGTTCTGTACCGTAGATTGTGTTATGTGGTGATTCCTTGATTA
>JAODAI010228730.1:0-10377 GCA_027575025.1 Scotoplanes globosa | reverse complement strand
ATAATGTTCACTCTACGGCACTTAGCCACGTACTTACCATATAATGTTCACTCTACGGCACTTAGCCCCGTACTTACTATATAATGTTCACTCTACGGCACTTAGCCACGTACTTACCATATAATGTTCACTCTACGGCACTTAGCCCCGTACTTACTATATAATGTTCACTCTACGGCACTTAGCCACGTACTTACCATATAATGTTCACTCTACGGCACTTAGCCCCGTACTTACCATATAATGTTCATTCTATGGCACTTAGCCCCGTACTTTAATATGAAACTTGTAATTGGCCGTCCGTTTATATTGATTATCGAGTAAGCCCAGGCCGAAGAGATGGAACGCACTGAATATGAATGACTGGATTTCTTGCAATTATGAAATGTGAATGATTGGCTTACTAGCAAGATGAAATGTGGGTTAGACAATGTATTGGGAGCTGTTTAAACTTGATTTTCAAACCTTAATATCAAAGGTTAATGATGCTGCCGACTTACGGTTATTGAGATACCGTGTTCACGAGCCATTTCCTGAGATTTTCGCAATAAGCCATGCCCACTAACTAATATGCATCATATCACTGCCGAAAACAGGTAGGTTTCTTCCGTGTACCATAGGGTATCATTTTTCCAAGGTTGCAACCAAAAAAATTACGAGGGCTTCGCCTGCACATTGTAAAATAGCCTAGCCTCTAGCTTATCAATATTTTACGAATAAAGCTCCGCCCACTCATTAATATACGAGGATCATCGTCAAAATCAGTAGGCTTCCAAACCGACCCATAGAGCAGCCCTGTACCAAATATTAACTCAATCCGACTTACGGTTATTGAGATACCGTGTTCACAAGCCATTTCCTGATATTTACTCAATACGCTACGCACATTAATTAATATGCATGTTATCACAGCCGAAACAGGTGGGTTTCTTCCGTGTCATAGGGTATCATTTTCCCGAATTTCAAAAAATAAATTGCAAGGGTTTCACCTGTACATTGCAGAATGGCCTAGCCTCTAGCCTTTCGATATTTTACAAATAAAGTTCCGCCCACTCATTAATATGCAAGGTATCATCGTCAATATCAATAGGCTTCTAAACGACACAATGTCAACTAAATCCGACTTACGACTATTGAGGTATCGTGTTCACAGGTTATTTCTCCGCCCACTCATTAATATACCAGTTATCATCGTCAAAATCAATATGCTTCCTAACCGACCGACAGGGTATCTCTATGCCGAATATCAACTTAATTTGACTTACGGTTATTGAGATATCGTGTTCACGAGCCAGGCGTCACACACACACACCCACGCTTGGGGTGAACGCATAGATTTCTTGCTAAAGAAGAAATCAAAAACAGACTGCCATTCACTTTCTTGTAATTGAAAGCTCTATATCGCTTAATCTAGTTTAATAGCGCAATCACGGCCACTAATTTCTAAATTACGAAGCACTGGATTGTTGACCATGCTAATCTTCTATGCCAAACAACAAGAGTGAATGCATCATGTACCAATTACAAAGTCTTTGTTGTGGCCCTACCCAGACTTAAACCCTGGATCATTTATTTCAACATTTCATGTCAGAGCAACTTTGTTAGTCATTAGCTAATGTTCCCGAAGGTCCTGTGATGCAACGAACAGACGAGGGGAAAACGGAGTGCCCGGAGAAAAATCTCTAGTTGTAGAAATGGTCATCCCATTTTCACGTCCGATCGGGGATCAAACCCCGGTCGCAGTGGTGCAAGAGGGTAGCGCTTACAACTACGCCACAGTCTACTCTCTATGGTCTGCCCACCATTTTAGACAAAATGGCAGTTATTTTAAGCCTAGAAATGCATGTACAGTGTACATACAACATACAAAATATCCAGTGCGTTGTATTGCCCCAACTTTTAACCAAATTTATGGTCACGTAATATCAAAATATATAGGCCTACTTTGGGGGCAATTGTAGCTTACATGCTATGTAACGACAACCGTAGGTCTATAATCAGTTCTAACAATAATATATCAAAAATATGGCAAAAATTAACGTTCCTAATACTAACCCATGACAAAAGCCGACACACTGCCACCCTGTGACGAGCGTAGCTGTTAACTTTACAACTTCTTCCAGAAAAGCTAGGGATTGGGCTTCCAGGTTATGTGGGTTTGATTTAAAAATCTGTAGGAGAAATTGATAATATACTGATGTATTGGGGTATGTGTTCAGATCTTCATCAAATGAGCGTAATAAACATCAACTTGATTTTATATTGCATGGTCAAGTAAGGAGGTTATAGAGCCTATTTATTCCATGTATCGTATCCTTTACTTACTCTCGATAGATACATGTGATACGCCACGTCAAATCGGAATTATGTCGGTAATCGTCATCACAAGATAAAGACATAATTATATATTATTTCATAAATTATGATTTTTTTAGGTTTGACCGTTTTTCAACTCATTTTACCTCCCAATTCGTTGAGAACCATGCTTCTGTTGTATACTCGTTAAAAAAAACTTTCGGTATCACAACGAGGAAATGTGGTGCGCTGCAGTGCTAGTAATAATGAGAGGGTCATCTAGCCTTAAACACTACCAGCATAAGACTCTCTTCAACATATGTTGGAAGCTCATTCCAGTCTCTGATAGTTCTAGGATAGAAACTGTGTAGATAATCCTTGTACTTGTGTGGGATCTGGACATAGCATCCATGTCTTCCTGTCTTTAGATGGGGATTTTTTTTTGGGAACAGTAATAGCATCATTAATAATTTGGTAGAAAAGAACGAGTTGAGAGTTTTTCCTTCGATGAGCTAAGGGTTCCCATTCCAGCTTCCTCAGAATTTCGGTTACACTGGATTGTCTGCGGTAGTCACGAACGACAAAACGAGCAGCTTAACTTTGGACCTTCTCAATTTTTATTATTTCGCAGGTTATATTTGGGATGCGTATTCGAGTGAAGAGCGACACATTGACCTATCAGGTTTTGGGAAAATTATGGTAAATGAGGGAAAATTGTAACTTTAATGAAAACATAGAAGTGAGGACGCTATTTAAAATATCATTAAAATATCACATTCTTGTATACATATAATATATAATCATCTTTATATACAGCACTTTCCATCCCGATGGGAGCTCAAAGTGCCTTAACAATGTCACCCCTGATCATTGGTGATCTCTTCTACGTGGACACAAAGTAATAACACCTCTAAGGTTCATATTTATACTCCTGGGTGATGAGAAGAAATCAAGACAAAGTATCTTGCTTTAAGATACACAGTGATGTGATTCTGGCAGTCTCTGAACCTATAATCCTTGGACCACTAGACCATATCCATAGCCATTGAGCCATGAAACATCTTATGGGATAAAAATTAAACAAATCAGGGCAACCAGTTCCCATAAAGATATCTGAATTTAAATTGATATGTGGTTGTCCACAGGGCAACCAGCTACATTTATATTGGCAACAACTATTGCTGTCCAGTAAATTTAGGCGTCTCAGACGTCCGAACCTCTTCTAATTTCAACCATGTATACGATCATATTGATTAGATTTTTAAAATTTGTGTCAATATTTTCATCTCATAATGTACATTGCAGCTGAAAAATTATGACCACATCATTGCAATGTTCATCGAATAACAGCAATGCACGTAATATATACCCCAACACCTGATTTCCGTTCGTCATCATTTAAATTTTGCCTAACAAATGGTCTTTGAGCAGTTTATAAATATTTAATGTTTAATTTTGGCTTCAACATAAAGTTATGTAATCCCCTTTTCATATAATAGAAGTCGACGTAACGGAGTGGCTTACATAGAGCAAGGTGAATCTCAGCGCTGCTGGTTTATATTTAATATGAGAGAATCAAGAGGGCATCAATTCAAAATTATTGCTTCAAGGCAACATCTTGAAGTCAGACGATACTCTTAGAAAGATTGGAACAAATTATCACAGAGCACAGCTTCAGCACAAGCCTCAATACGTTCATAGGATGTCTTGAACGGGAAGGTATATTTAAGGGTTAACAACTTAACACCTCCTATTCCTCGGCCACCCCAGTAGGATATATTGGCATATGTCCCTGAGCAAGTAATTTTATCTTGATTGTTTTACTTCACCCAGGTGTGTATAATTAGATACCTGTGAGGTGATTTGTGTTTATAGTGATACGCTGTTATGTGGCAGCTCCAAGGCTGTTTTTGTGGCATTATTGTGGCGGGAATTAACTGATTGAAAACTGCACATAATGTGACAAAGGAGTCATCGTGGAACAGGGTAATAATTTTGAAGCGCCATAGAGCACTATACAAATCAATTATAATGACCAAAATAATAACTGATTTGTCATGGCTTGTTAAATATTAGAAATATTAGAATTAGGCCTACTTCATTCTAAATTTGTAGCCATTTTTAAAGAGAAAGGCACATCAGCACGAGGCTATATATTAGTGCCACATAGGTTAATTATATTAAAGTCCCATTCAGAGTTTTTATGAAACACCACATAAAAGGAATGACCCTCCGGGATAACTCTCTACTCTTTACGAATATATGGCCAGACTATAGAATAACAAGACAGATAGTCCTTCCCCGGGACGGCCACTTTACGTCCTCATCTGATGAAAGCTACCCTCACCAGGTTTATCCCACGAACCAACATAGTTGCCCGGTGTGTGACCACTGACATGCAAACTTCCAAGTAGGTAACTTGGAAGTACAGTGCCTCCCAGTAGCTGGCTCTGTCAGGATAACAAGTAAGGGAGTTATATCACCATACCCCCCCAAAAAAAAAATCCCCATTTCAATGACTAAAAGGGTTCTGCAGTCAAATTATGGTAGGCATTGGCACTTAGGTCGATCATTTCAGGTAATTTTGTAACTTACTGTAACGTATAATATAGCAAATATTGATCTATTATTTCGAATTTTTGAAGATTAAAAATACCATCCATTTTTTCAGAAGGGAAGATTTTCCCACCATTACTCCCTCCCCCTTGGGGAAAACCTTGGGTGATTGTGGAGGACCATGCAGTTGTAGAAATCCATCCCGAAAGGATGCGGTGGACTAAAGATAATGATTATATAATAGCTTAGCTGTAAATTTTACCTAGGACTGCAACCAGTGGTATAGGGAACCACCTCAACCTATTGGTAAACAAGTTTGAGAAACCTGCGAGCCTGGCGTTATATGTCGGATGCTCTAGCCACTGATCAAACTAATCAGTACTTACCTCGGGGAAGAAACTTTTAATACAGTACTTGAGGAGAGATTCTGTGATGTCCTTTCTGCCCGCACTGGGGCCGGAGCGGCCATTTGACGGGGGGTTCACAATCTCAAAGGAACCGAACCTGATGAAGTAAGAAGATTGAAACCAGTGGAACACAGAAGAACAACTGACCCAGCACGTTGCAATAAGTCGTAAGTCGCACATAATGTCATTTCAAGTTAGGGGAAATGCTGAAAAATAATACATTTAATAACATTTTCTTCTGTCTGGTAAGTTTAAATTAATAAAACCAGATGAAAAATCCCCAAAACTTACTGGTTTGGGCACTCCTAATCTACTCCCCATAACATCGAGAACATTACACACCTAGACTCCCCCCTATCGGCCTCACGATCTCCCAGGCTCCGCCTCCTAGGCCCCGGCCGGCTCTAGCCCCGGCCCCAAGATCTGAGCTCCGCCCGATAGAGGGCAGTATAGTCCTCTTTATTTCTCGTCTAAAACCTCATAGCATCAATTATTTGGTCTCTCATGATTCCATTTAATATCTTGAAATTTCGTTTATCATCCTATTATTTCTCAACTAATTTTATGGGGAGTAGATTAGGAGTGGCATTAAGAATGTTGTTAGGGTAAGTATAGTCTACTCGTGTATACCCAAACCAGTAAGTTTTGGGGAATACATGTGTCAATGAACAGCATGGCTGGTCACAAAATGTAACAGATGTTTGTCACTATAGAAAATACACGAGTGTGTAATGTCATTAAATGGTTGGTAAATTTTCGACTTTGGGTGCGCCGTCATATCTAAATGGCATAACTCACATGGACATTGATGCACCTCTCCTGGGGTGCATAAAAGTATATGTCTATTAAACATATGCATACATGTATAATATTTTGTTTTATTTGACTTTATTAGTAATTTGTAAGTTTACAGTCATGTGACTCGAGTCACTAAATTTCAAATTGGGGTGACTCTAAAGTTTGGAACATATACTCCATTAAATTACAGTAACACAGTGATTCCATATATTATGAAACTATTGCATGTGTTAAATATGGTATTTAGAATCGTATATATACTTTAAAATTGACGGTATTGGACCATTCCAATTAGAGAATTGCCACCAAGTATAAATGAACTGAAAGATCTAGTAACATGGTCCTATAACTTTACTGTGTTGAAGCAATGCAATTAAATCCCAATTTGAATAAATAAAAATTGATTGTGTTTAATGGCTCTGTGTTATAACCCTGTGGTTTAATAGCGCTGTCTTCTCATTTTTTTACAGCTCTTAGAGCTCTAGTCGAGGATCACTGGACTATTGACCACACTCCAATCTCATAAGCTGAACATCAAGCGAGAAGGCAACGTGTACCATTTTTAAAAGTCTTTGGTATGAACCGACGTCCAGGTGGCATTTTTTTAATGCAGTATTGATAGGGAGATCACATAAAACTATAATCCTAAACCTGACATAGCCCAAGATCAACACTACCCCCAACCCTGACCTACCACAGTCATAAACGTATTCCCATTGACATAGTGTCACTATCATTGACTATCAATATTGCATTACAAATATAGTGTCTAAGTGGTCTCGCATGAAATACAGCATTAGTTTTGTATGTGTTGTTTGGCATTATTATTTTCTATCTCTCTCGGTATATAAATTGTTTAGCTATAGGTCCCCTATATCATGTTTAACATCATCAAAAGTAAACATATTTGTATTAGTTCATTAATATGAAGGGTGTCACAGGAACAACCCGGCTCTTTGTCGCCTACAAGAACTGTTTAACAACTCATTTTGTAACAAGTTTAATAATGAAATACAACACACATAGTTTTGTATGTGTTGTTTCGCATTATTATTATGTCTGTCTATCGGTATATAAATTGTTTTAGCAATCATCAATCAAAAGTAAACATGTTTGTATTAGTCCATTATGGAGGGTGTCACCAGAACTACCCGAATTTTTGTCGCCTACAAGAACTGTTTAACATCTCATTTTGTAACCGTTGAGGTTTGATTATGCTGTCCTCTACTTTTCTCCGAATATTGTAACATAAATGCATAATATTGAAAAGAGTATCTGTTATTTCTACATCATATTTGATCGGATCATCTATGATCGGATCATCGAAGTCAGCCATTTATATATATGCCATATTAAAGTTGTATGTATAGTATTATACATATATATATACTTAACATTATGACTACCATGTATGGTACGAAACTTGCCCCTACCTGTATGACTCAAAAACTTATGGGGCTTACGGCATAATGCTCTACACAACAGATGAACCTCACATCCCGCGACCGCCACTGCAAGGGTGCAAGTTAACATGGAATTCCCACAAATGCGCAAGCATGATGTTAATGTACCCGGCACAACACGACTTGCATGTAACATTAGTATAAATAATACAGATGCCAATACCACTCTCTGTGAATAACTTGGTGGTGCAATTGTTTAAAAATCGAAGTGAAATTAGGGAATGATACCGTCACCACGCTGGCCAGTTCAGATGTTTTCAACATCTATGACAATTTATGATGTTGCACAGAGGAGAGAAAGAATAGTGTTTATCAGGGCATTCGAACTACCGACACAATGAAACTAAGGATATGAGCCGGGAATGAAGCGACTGATAACATACGTGGTAATGTAACTTTAAATGGGTACGGTGATATATTTTCCGATTGCGTTAGATTTTAGTATCCTCTGTGGACATACTCCATTCCATCCTGTTAGTGTCGGTGATTGGTTGACATACACGATATATTTCGCAGCTAATGATTAGGTTATAATAAGTTTATTATTTATTTCCTAAATACAGCACTACAGATTGTATCTTGTGAACTGTTCCACAGATGATTGGTGTGCACAATTTAGTGTAGTACTCATAACCGGTAGATACATTACATATACTAACGATAACAGATCAGAAGAACATCCGAAGACAGTGGGGGCAAGGAATAAATCAGACGAGCGGAGAGAGCAGATTAAAAATGAGATCCGCAAGCATAAGATGCCTGGTGTTGTAGAATCGGTGAATCTAATCATAGTTGGTATAGCTGGTATATTTGCGGTAATATGTTGAATGTATATGTGTATTCCGACTGTAAACCTGACTCCAGCACCGACTCCACCTCCGAAAACTGAAGAAATTATGTATATGGATTAAAAAAATAAGTAATACACAATGGCTATCCATATTATGGATTCACTCTATCACGTTAGTATTACACCTGAGCCGACAACTACGTACACCATGGCAGGCTCTACCGTACTAAAAAAAACTAGGTAAACCTCATTATCTTGAATTCATGCATAGACACCTAGCACTATTAAATGTACATATAGCTGCGGTGTCAATGACCAAGGATTTGCTCGCATGTGAAGGTGTCATTCCCCCAAACATACCCGAATTATTTTTGTGCCGTTAGATATATATAGCAACCACAATACTGTTAATTGGTGGGGCATTCGTTAATGCATTATCATTTTCAGGTTCATCATTCCTTTGATCACAGTTAAAATATTCTGATTCACATGAAGAACAGAATATATATAATAAGCAGTTGAAGAACTTCAAGGAGCCCAAGCTCAATGGAAGGCTGATCGGCAAGCAAGACTCGATATGATTAGTAAGTGATTCATTGAGGAACGACATTCTGACCGCACTTTTCAGGATGTTAATTCAGCTACGAGAGCGTATCGTGAAGCAAATGGCCAAATGTTTATGGTAGAGTTAAGTTTAGCCTTTAAAGAATGCAAAGATAAAAAATGAAAAGTCCTCACAATATGATCCTGAATCTCCGTCAACCAAGGTACCCATTAAAGCATACCACAATCTGAAAAGAACTTATCTAAACCATTATTGAAGGCATGCACACTGTCCACATAAACAAACGACCCAGGTAAACCATTCCAATCATCAACAACTCTCTGAGATAAGAAACAACTTCATAATATCCAATCTGGAATAATCATTGGGCAACTTAAGACCATGGCGTATAGTACGAGAGTACTTAGAACAAAAGCAAAGTAATCATCAAACGACAACTTATCAAAACCACGAACAATTTTAAATACCTGAATAAGGTCCCACGAACACGCCGAAGTTCCAAAGTTGTAACCTTTAATTTGATCAAACATTGTTCGAATGACAAAGCACTAATCGAACTAACTAATTTAGCTGCCCTTATTTGAACATGCTAAAAAACTAACCTATCCTTAGCCAAACACGGATTCCATGCTTCCACTGCATACTCGAGATGAGGCCTAACCATCTGCTTATACAACATCACCACTATATCATTATGTAGGAACTTAAAATTACGCCGACTCAATCCCAAAATCATATTAGCTCTCCTTGCAGCGTCAATATACTATGTTTATGGCTTTAATGAATAAACCAAATACACTACGGCCAAGTTATATCATTGATAATATGCACCTTCTTCATATTATGATTACCGACGTGCATAACCTTGGATTTATTAACATCAAACTTCCCTATACACATTTGTATCGTCCACCAACTTCTTAATAATTAAAACTCCAACAGCATCTTCCAAATCATTGATAATAGTCCAGGCAACCTGTGGAAAATCATAGGGTAACAGAAAACAAATTGCAATAGTTTCTAAACCTTTTTAATCTTGTTCTATATATATCTGATAATAACATATTTAAAAATCTACAGAAATCGGTTCAGTGTAACATACTTTTTTAGGACTTTTAATTATGTCGGCCATTTTGAATATATCTTGATGGAATTTAGCTTTCTAAGTACAAACACCACATATTATTGTCTTTGAAATTCATAATATAGGTGTTTCTAAGAATTATTGATCAACTCCAATCAGTGTTCACAATTGAAAAATGTGGAGATTTACCAACACCAGTTCCTGTATTTAAAGGGTGTGATGAAGAGAAACTGAGACACATAACATTTGATGAAGGTGATACAAGAAACAGGTTGGAAAATTTGAAGCCAAACAAAGCAGCAGGTCCAGACCAGATACCACCAATGTTTTTACAAAAAATGGCAGCCCAGTTAGCAAATCCACTCACCACCATCTTTCAGATGTCAATGGATCAAGGAAAAGTACCAGATGACTGGAAA
>JAODAI010228619.1:0-10377 GCA_027575025.1 Scotoplanes globosa | reverse complement strand
ATTACTTAGGCCTAATTGTGTATGAAGATTAAAGTAAAAACAATATAATCATTATGCCTACTTTTAAATGAAGTATATGGCATACATTGTGTCTAATCGTATTATGATATATATAGTTTACATTTGTAAATATTCATTTACTACATGTGGGTATGAAATTACTCAAAATAAATGGAGATTTTTTACTATTTATGTTGGCCTGACAGAAATTTAGATATTTATTTGGAGATATAGGCTATATAGGCCTAAGCTACATGAAAACATGAAAATAACATTACTATGTAATTTATGCGTTCAATTTATGTTGAACAATAGGCATATACCTGCATACTGGCCAGCGTGACACCAAAATGGGATAGCGCATGCCTGTTTTCACTTAATAATGCCTATACATTAAAAAAAATACCTATATAATTCAAAGTGGCAAAAGTACCATCTTCTAAATCAGTATTGACAAAATTAATATACAAGCAGGACTTATCAAAATATATAAGCGTTTGGTTAATTCATACTTCTGCGACAGGTCTGTTATCTCCTTCATCGGGTAAATCATCCAGCAACCCCTTCCCCACCCCATCGGATGTACCACTGTGTGAAGCATTATGAACATGTTTAATTCGGAAGCCCTTCATTATGTGTTTATACTATTTTTGTTCATTATGTGCGACTATACTGATCGTATATCACAGTTGCATCGTTATGGTTTTAATGAGCATCCGCATAGCACCATATGACATAGTTTTTCATTTATGCGGTAACTGTGGCGGAGAAAACCGCGGTGCCATGGTTTACGGAGGCGGGGGACAATGTCCCCCCGGGGATAATATTTCCATTGTTTTTCCTAACCGACCTACAGCTTATTACAATTATACAAAAATCCAACTGTGCATACATACTGTGGATGTTTGCATTAATAAAAAGTCAATATCACAAATATAAGCAGTATGTCAGATCCCATCTTTGAAAATATCCCAGGAGAAGGGATCTCAGATTTGGGGACGTATAGCGTCTAATAATTATTCAATTAGTCAGGGAAATCCTGGTATTTGTCAGTACCATAGCCTTTAAATTTCCCCTCAGTATATTATAACAAATACCATTACAATTCCCCGATGGATTCCACAATTTTTCCCCGATGAGGTATGTTCTCCTCGGCGGAAGTCCTAACCAGCCCCCAACCTCCATTTCCCGCTGGCGCCGCCATTGGGAGATGGATGGAGGAGGGTAATAATAATAATATCATAATATATCAATTTGTGAAGCTCTAAAATCTACAAAGTATCCAATAGCGCTGTACAAATACGATATAAGAGAAAGCAAAATTGAAAAATGGGTTTTCAATGTAGTGTTAAACTGGGAAAGAGAAGAAGATAATTGTGATAGAGCATTATACAGTCTATGACCATCCGAAGAGAAAGCACGACCACCACAGGATTTTAGTCTATAGTTCTCGGTATATCTAGTGCGAGTTAGGGTGTTGGTAGATCTTATAGAATAACGGGGGGTGACAGACAGGCTAATATAATCAATGAAGTAAGAAGGGGCAGAATCGTTGATGCACTTGTAGACAAAAAATAGTAAATCAATAATTTAAATTAAATTAGGTAATCCACAGGGAGCCAATGTAAGGAATATAAAATAGTATGTGATGGTGTCTCAAAGTTATAATTGTCAACAACAAGCTCTGCATTACTGTTTTGAAAACGTTGAAGTTTATAAACTAAATTTTGTGGAATACCACAGAGCAAGCTATTACAGTAATCTATATATGGCTGTGAATGAATGAGTGAACTAATATGCTCGTGGTTTTGGATGACATGTGTTTTCTATTTTTTTTAAGTTATAAATATAATATAAGCCAGTATTACAAACTTTATTAATGTGTTGTTCCATTTTCATGTGTCCGTCAAAAATGACACCTAGATTACGGACGTGAAGCTAAGGGAAGAACCGATAAAGTTATCTTCCACGCTAATGAGTTATTGAGGATTTTCGTAAGTTGTACGGGGGTGCCGAAAATAATTAAATCGTTTTTTGAGTCATTCTAATTTTAATTTGTGTGCAACTATCTAGTTCCTGATATCAGAGATACAGTTTTCCATATGAAGAAAAGCTTCAACTTCAGTGTTGTATTGCTTGAACGGTTTAAAGCTATGAATTAATTGAGTATCATCAGCGTAGGCAAAACCAGTATCAAAGTAGTTCGAAATTACTTTAAATAAAGAAGCAGTGTATACTGTAACACAATGGACCAAGACATGATTCCTGTGGAACACCATGCTCAACAGGCAGCTCATCATAAATAACACCATTTCGTGTAACAAATTGGGATATATTACTAAGATAATTAATAAACCACTTCAAGGCGTTGCGGCTAAAAATAATGCCAAAATATTTTTTCTAAGATCTGTAATAGAATATAGTGGTCCCGGGACGGTATCAAAAGTTGCACCTAGATCCAACCTTTTGTTGATTCCATAATTGCAGTGTGAATCTTCAGTAGAGCCGTTTAAGTAGAGTAATTATGTCCATAGGCAAACTGGAACTTGGACAAAGGACACTGTAGATTACAGTAGAGTAACATCCATCTTGTCAATCAATTTAGAAATAAACTGGCAAGAATATACAAGCAGTGTTTGACACAATGGCAAAATCTACCATCTGTTGAGGATCATGGCTGGAAGTTTGATGCAATATTGAAATTGACTGGATGTCATTGAAACCTGCCCCAGAGAGTATACTGGAATTGACATACTGTTCATGTTTAAGCAACTTCTGTGAAGCTAATGCTGATGATAGGTGTTGCTACTCCCTGGGAATATAGTGTACATATCTCTGCACGTGCAAAGGTTGCACAAATATGGATGATTACTTGGAAACCGATGAAGAAGATGATGGTATACCATGAAGTTACTGATTATGTTTCCTGACCGTTTTCAACGTTGATGTTATCTAAACCTCCCAAAGCCTTTAATACACCAGTTAGAGCCACTGGAATATAATCATCATCACTCTATATTGAAACTCCTTACCTTACGATAACAAGTCCAATGCTTTATCAACAGAGCTAATCATCTAATTAACCATATATACCTCCATCAGCTCTAACACTTCGGACATCATCTAATTAATGACGATCTTCCCATCTTTAACTTTGAAATCCAACCAGCATGTGCCCAAGATTATTATATAATTATAATCACTCCGTCTTCAAATTCCTAGCCTTATGTTATATGAGCCACTAAAAGCCTTTGATATACCAGTTTGAGTCACTGGACTATAATCATCACTCTGCATTCAAACTCCTGACCTTGCAAATACACGTCCACCATATATAAGTTACAAACAATCTTGGGATCAGATAAAGGAGAAGAATATTGCGTTCAAAGTAGGCGACAAAGAATCGGGTTTACTTTCACTCCACTTATGGAGTGTATTCAACTTAGATATTTTATTAATAATTAATTTATATTAGCTGTGTCTAACTTCTTACAGTGAGCACTGTACTATGTTTATCATTTTGGAAGTTGATCTAAATACAGATGTCAAAAAACATGAAACAGAAGATATATTTTCAAGTTATTCATGGATTTTTATTCACTTTTTGTTTTACAGATTACTGGAAGCATGATCTACAACAGCTACATAACATTGAAAGGACTATTTGAATGTTACACCAGAATGATGGTAAGACTTGACAACATATTATTATAAGTGCAAACATATCGATTGATCGGGGAAAGGTCGATTGATGGCATTATTAAACCATGACTTTTCAAAATAAGCCATTAAACATTGCTTGTAGGCTACAATGAGCTGGGTTGCGCCGGTGAAACCCCCCATTATTATGGATAGTACAAATATACATGTTTATTTGTGTAGATATAAACATGATTTGGGGGACCTATAGCTAAAGCAAAATAATAATGACAAACATAAAAACAAAATAATGTTTTGTTTGTATATTATTTCACATATCTTCTATATGATATCAAATTTTATAATAGGCTATATAAAAAAATAATACACCCTCAAAAAAAACTGAATTGTTATAAAAATGCATAAGAAATTTCTTTTACCCCCAAAGTGATACTCTTATCAAGAAAAGTAATACAGTAGTTTAAAATTGATATTTTATTTGTTTTTAAAGTACCATATTTATATTCCTTATGACTTACTTTGTTTTTTTCAGTGCTATATTTGGAATTCCTCATCAAATTCCAATCCAAACCCAATCCATATACGAGTTATATCTGCTCCTTTTAAAAAGAAAAGGTTATTGTTCTCTCTCATGTTGAATAGCCAATGCTAATATATTGCAATTTGATTTGGCCCCATATTTGGTTACCATATAGACTACTTATATGAATTATAACTGTATTTAACAGTACTGGATAGGCATATTATTGGTCTAAATACTCTATTATATTTCCTATATTACATCAATTGTATATGTTTATGTCATATTTTAACCATTTCTTGAGTAGGTCTAAATATGACCTGAAATCGATTAATTTGTTGAAATAGAGGGCGCCCTTTGCATCACTCATAATATTGACTTTGTGTTTGCAATGTGCCTAGATACACCTTATTGTTATTTTAGTATATTCAATATAATTATGTATGGTGTTTCACTGATTTGAAACAAGTCACAAACACCATATGCGCCTAGTACCTATAATATAGAGTACAAGGCTTTATCTGATATTTCATTATTTGCAGAAATGAAATGTTATTTTCAAAGGCCCATAAACTTACAATGGTCCCACTTCCCAGAGTGTGGTCTCATGTTTGCATATGTAGAATGAACTGTAGAACAAAACTAGCACAAGTTTTATTTGAATACATGTGATATTCACCACAATATTTTTCTGGCACTATTTTGCCACAATGCACTATGGCCTAACAGTCTTGCGTTATCATGGCGCTTCTGATGTATGACTGTGGTAATGCATCAAGTTCTACTTCTACGGTGATATTCATTACAGTCGGAAAACGTCAGAAGGAGTCCGACGGTTGCAATAGGAACAACAATGTATCATGTATCACCGCGTAATCCCTGAGTAAGATATCTTTGATGTAAACCTTGAACATGATCCATTTTGAAAATGGATTTGCAGAATTCTGAAAAATGAAACAATTATGCAAAAACAGTAGATTCCTTTTCCTTGATGTAAATTTAATGACATGTTTGACACAATTTATCGTAAACTGTAATACGTAACGTTCGCACATGCGAATGATGATAATATGAATAAGTAAAACAGACGTGTATAAACTGCGATACCACTGTTGGTATGTGCGACTGATGGTAAAATATAGTCTAAAAGTACAAAATAGGGATACCAGAGTTCGCATGTGCGATAAATGGTAAGTAAGAATCAGAAATTATTATTGCAAATTACCAGTTTACCAGTTGTTCTGATGTTCATGGCCATTTGCTGGGATTTGATTAATTTAATGCCATCAATTTTTATTGTCAACCTATAATCTTGTTAAAAAATGTTGGTACACTGGGCTTAATCGGCTTATTTGATTGGGCTTTCTCTTTAATTTAATACCGAACATTCCACCCATCTCAGCTCCACCGTCCAATATTGTGAGCCGATAATAAATAGTGTAAATATCATAAGTATTTGGACAACCACTGAACGGAGAGAGATGTGACATGATTTAGGCTGATCCAAGATTGCAATATTCGTATTTAATGTTGATTATTGATTACACTTTCATTGTTAATCGTTCGATGTAAGTTACTGTTGTTTTCCTATCTTTGGTCGACTCTTCGGTATATTTTCTCCTTCGGTGATGATAAAGTCCAATACCAGCAGAATGATGCATCACTATCCGATTTTGGTTAGTAATGACACGCTGTTTTGTTGTTTTTCCACCTTTGGTCGAGTCATCGGTATTTTCCGACGATTCGGTTGGGGTAACTCCAGTACCAGTAGAATGATGCAGCACTCAGATTTTCTTTAAGAATGACACGCTTTTTGCATTCTTCCGCCACTGCGCATGGTTTTCTTACCGTTTTCATTATAATGTGTCTTCTCATTATAATGTGTTTGGGCAACAATTTACATATTCATATGGTCATATATGTGGCCTTCATTTCGTGCGAATTGCATACATTAGTCGGTGACTGGGAAGCATTATCCCCTCGGTTCGGCAGCCGAGTAGACTGAACCGTCAGCCATAGCACGTTAGCAATAACGGAATGATCGATCGGAGTTCCTCTTAACCTTTTCCTTTAAGATAATAATTATCTTCATCTTTGATAATGCAAAGGTACTTTTCTGGTGTTTTTTAAATATAATTTGGAAATTGGCGCTCTGCACGCTTTGTAATTGACAGTCCATTATTATTATTCAAACTGACTTGGTTGAGCAACACCAATAGCTACAACACATTCATAAACCTACACTACCTATACTACAGTGTATGTGTGTGGGCTGCTAGATAATGGCTAGTAGTGAGTCCATGTATGACTGAACGACAGCGAAGCCTCGCAGTGAGAAGAAACGAGAACGAGATCGCGACAGCGAGGAAAGAAGGCTTTTCTCTAGCGATAAGTCGGACACATCGGAAGACACAGGTACACAGAAAGAGACCAACGAATCAAAGTATATAGTTCTTGTGAAAGAAATCCATGACGCTACAGCACTACATCCCATCGCTGTTCAGAAGTTTCCACTCTCCAGATATCCCAACGACAAGATTAACTACACGCGGATTACCAGAGCCAAAGAAATCCTGATTGCGGCCGACGACCCAGTAATACAGAATATACTACTGGAGCCTTGGACAACAGTTGAAGGCGTAACACCCTCAGTATGACTACCGATACCCATCATCCCCAAGACAACCAACCACGAGGCAGTGATCTGCAACATCGACATATCAATCACGGAGGAAGAAGCCACCACAGAGTCAAACGCCAATGGCTACGACGTGAAGAACACAAGGCGTTTATATTGTAAACTCCAACGGCGAGACTACATATACGGAAGATTGCTATCCAATTCAACAACGCTACTCTCCACTCAATGAAGGTCTCATAGACGGAATCTACATCGGCTTCTGCAGATATCGCCTGGAACCCCTCGTCAATAAACCTCAACGTACCCAACGTACTGTCAGCGTTTCGGGCATTACGCGGCAACCTGAAAGCTTGTGAAAGACCTGCATCCGATGCAGCAAACAACATCCAATGAGTAGCTGCACTACACCACGCGAGAAACCAAAATGTGCCAACTGTTCTCAACCTCATCCAGCGAACGTCAAGGGATGTCCCAAGTTCCAAGCGGCTCAGAAGAGGATGCCAAAACCAACACCAGCAATCACACCACAGCCCATCATGACAAAGCAACACATCACCACGATAATGACGGCCCAACATAAACTCAATGAAGATATCTCATCGATCACAAGCACTCAGCAGAAACTCCATGAAGACATCTCCTCGACTACAACCACCCAGCAGAAACAAATCGACGAACACACCAAGAACATAGCGGAAATATGGCGAACAAGCAAGGCAATCAACAACATAGAAACCGAACTGAAGAAACTGATGCATTCTACCCGTCGACTGGATATGGTTGTTGCTACACATCGAACCAACCTGGAAGAAAGTGTCAAAACACTCACCGCCCAACTGAGAATCCTGAACACACGATTGACGGCACTCACTTCCAACCAGGGCGAGAAATAATATTCCGCCATCATCACCTGCCTTTCCTAATCTCCTCGTCCAGGAATTTGAACTAAACGTGGAGAGTATTGAGTTTTGTATTTTACTCTGAACTTTGGTAATTATCTAGTCCCGAAGGAGCCCCTGGCGGTGCTCGAGCAGGTTTTGCCTTCTACAGATTGCGCTTGATAGTTTGTCTATCCGCTACAATGCTGTTTGTGTGAATTGGGGACTTTTATAACTTTGATTAGTGTGGTGAAGATGTAGGGATAGCCGGTGAACCTCTTTCTGGCAATAAGATTGCGTATACTCACGAGTCGGACTAATTAGTTAGTATAAATGTAGGGTTCGACTTAAAAGTTATATGTCTAAGTACAAGTATATAATTATGTTTTACCTATAATAATTTTACTACATGCATACTTTTACGTAAATGTGCAGCTAACTGAGGAAGAAAACAACTAGAATCCGGATAATATAACATATAGTCAGGAAAACGATACTAATGTAGATCTATCATGGTTTTGACATTGCGCATACATTAAAATGTCATAACACATATTGATAATACCAGTACACTGTATCACACTGCATGCATAGTGGGCTTTGGCTCACAAGTTTAGGATACATGTAGGTATACTTCAAATAGTTCGGGTAAAACATTGTGTCAATTTGAAATAATACCACTGAACTAAAAGTTTATTTACAGTCCTAAATATCTGAAAATGTACACTATTGCGAACCTGCAGGTCAAGTTAGATATCAATTGTTCTAAGTACAGTATTACCTCCATCTTTCTTATGGTTTAGAATCCACCTTTACGAGCCATTCCATGTCACCCAATGAGCCCTGTCTAAGAGTGGCGTCCGCGGATATTGTATGGTGGGGGGACAACTTGTCGAACCCCCAACTCTTATGTACCTAATTGTTTGAGACGCCCCGCGGCGAAAACACCACACATATTGTGAAAGTCAACCAGTCATTTCCCCCGATTATTAATTATTATGATACCAAACATTTTTAACTAACACCATAATGTTCCCTACCCTCGCTCGCCTCATTACCCATACTATTATATACCATAAAATATTTTCGCCGCCACGCGCAGAATAAATACCATAATTAACCGTCCCACACTCACATATTATACAGGATTTTATGTAACAATAACTTTACAGAGCTTCGCGCACAATAATGGGCGTTGCCTTCTCTATACACAATCATTTCCCACAAGTTGTATATATATGTTTGGGACTGCGTCACGCCGATACCGCCATATGTTTTTACAGACTCAATCACTTTCTCCGACTCGGAAGCCCCCCCCCCCCTCTTGAGCAGGCTATAGCTGTCCATTCTTTAATATGCATGAGACCAGAATCAAAAACAATAGGTTTCTTATATTGGACACATATACCCACTATACCCAATGTCAACTCGGTTCGATTTACCATGTTCACGATCCATGAATCTTGATATTTTCATAATAAGTTATGGCCAAGAGTATCCATAGCTGGAATCGACTTCGAAAACATGCATTATCCACTGGCGCGATTGTTATTACTATGCGAATCGAGGCTAATTTGCATATTGACAAAATATTCGAAAACGGAAATTGATTAAAAAACAAGGTTTAGGGTCAGGGATTTCTCCAAATGTCGATCTCGCCTACGTAATCGATATCAGGCTTTCATAATCTGACATCAAAAATTAGAAATAAATAACAGAAAGTGGGTTTTCGACAAGGGGCGTGGCCCGGTGGGCATCGTAACCCGTTTCCAGCAATGTGGCTCTATAACATAAAATTGCCATTTTTGTTATGCAAATTATCCTTGATTCGACTGGTAAAAAATCGCTATCTGGTTGGCCATTGGGTATCACTGTACTCACTGTCAATTCGATCCGAATTACGGTATTGACATATTGTATTCTCAAGAGATTTATTGAAATCAATCCGCCCATTAATAAATAAACCTGGGATTACCGTCGAAAACAATATGCTTCGTCAATGGGCCACAGGGTATGAATGTAACTAGATCTGACTTACAGTTATTGATATATCTTATTCAGGAGCCACTTTTTTACAATTTTTGCTATATACCCCGACCACTACTTAATATGAATAGTTGACCACCCAAATATGTTTCACTATACCACATGGTTTCACTGAAGCCATGCAATGTCAACTCGATCTGACCATGTTCACGAAGCATTTCTTGAGATTTTTTCATCGCTATTACGTTTGTGGGAGCGCAGCGACATGAGGTGATTATAACCCTAGCATGCCAAGGGATAAAGCAGAGGGACAACTTTGCATATCTGTGGATATGACATCTTCTGACGCACGTTCTGGTTAGGAGGTGCGGAAAAGTATTGAATCCGGGGCTCTTGCCTGGAGGAATGTAGAGTTTTTTTTGACAGATATGCACATTTCTAAGAAATTAAAAGAGAAAGTTTTAGGTATACATGTGCATGTTGTTCCAGCATGTATATACGGACTTGAAACCGTGGCTCTGTATAATGCTGAGCTACAGTCTCTTGAAATGTGTGAGAAGGATCGCGGGGTTAATCGGGTGGAAGTAAGATGGTTAGTTGATATAATGGAGAAGATTGGGATGGCTATGAGTATTACGTAGAGGCTGATTAGGGGGCGCATGGTGTGGGCTGGGCACGTGGAACAGATGAAT
>JAODAI010228508.1:0-10378 GCA_027575025.1 Scotoplanes globosa | reverse complement strand
GGTCATACTATAAGTCAAATAGATAGGAAGGTAAGTATAATGTTTATATAGATTCTAGAACCAGATATATTCTAAGAATCTCTTATTTCAAGAGATTATGTGTATAGTTGTACTTTTTAAAAACTCTTTTTAATTTGGGAATTTACTAAAATGCAATCAAACAGTTATTCCAAACTGCCAAAGCTGATAAAGCCTATGTGCAAGCAATCATTGTAATTGTAATTTATAAACGAGTAGGCCGTACCATAGAAATTTAGAGAAAGCTGATCTATTCTTTTTAACTTGAATTTACCATGAACGATGGCTGAGTGGGAAGCCAAAGGATTCTAAAGACTCCAATCTGCTTTACTTTGATACCAAATCAAGATTTGTTTTCTTTCTAAGTTACATATTTATTAATGGGAATTTTCCATTGCACAAGTGGTATCTTTTGGAGGAAAACCTCTCTTACCTCAAGATGAACAATATATGATAAAACATTTAAATCATGTGACCATCCACTACAAAAGCAGAGTAAATTCAGGGGTCGAATCTCACATTTTTGGTAATCATCTAAAAACAGCTAGTGCCAATATTTTCTACAAGCTAAATCGAACAACGAACTATCTGACGCTACCTTCGGCATGGTATACAATGATATACACTAAAAATTGTACTTACTAAAAACAGCTTGTGCCATTATTTTCTACAAGCTAAACACAACATTTTACAAGCAATTAGAACAATGTGAAGCGTGAACCCTGAACTGTAAAGTTGATTTGTGGGAAAGTTAGTTCTTTGTGTTATTGGATTCTCCATTTCAAGATCTTTAAGATGATATATAATTTGTGCAGGTTTGGGGTTAGTGAAATCAGTGCGACATCAGTCACAAGATGGTGGAATATTAAACAACTGAAAAATGGGTGTCTTGAATGTTTGTTTTAATTGCAACAAACTACTGTGTTATTACTGAATTATTAACCATAGTCAGTGGGTTCCAAGCAATAATGTTGTTAATCATTGCTAACCATTGATATTATAACATGAGTCATCATCTGCACTGGTATATATTTTAAGTAGTCAATTTTTATTTTTTATTTCTTGATTATCTCTGAATGAACAGGCGCGACTTTATTCCGCTTTTGTGGTGCACGGTCACATATTAATGCCGGTACTGTAGTGAAGCTTTTGCTCGTAGCTCTACTTATAAAATACATAAAGAAACTCACCCTGATAAAAAGCCATATGAGTGTCAGCATTGTAATAAAGTAATTTTAAAGTCACATGTGTGAAGCGATTTTGATCTAGTAATATTTTAAAAGTATACATATTCTTCATTCTAGAGATCCAAAAATATATTATTATTTTTAAAATTTCAATAGTTTTTTTAAAAAATAGTTTCTATAATGATTTTTTTAGGCACAGTGTACCTATACGGTCGCGTATACGCGACAGGGGGACCCAATGTGGTAAAAGGAACTCACACCCGGTAGAAGCCCTATACATGTAATATTGTAATAAAGCTTTTACATGGGTGGATGTTTGTAAAACAAATGAGAACTTTCACAACGAATGGGACAACAATACCGATGTCGGTACCCGGATCCCGTTTTGTTTTTGGTACCTTGCTTCAGCAAGAGAACTGGTGTTTTGGGTGTACGTGAGAGTAGTACCTTATTGTAGTAGTTAACCGCAATCCAATTGATTTATAATTAACCTATCTGGCACTTTATATAGACCTCAGTGTTGAAGTGCCGTTTTCAAATTATCTTATCTGTCGGATGGATTACCAACTGGTCCTCCACAATCACTTCGCTCTCACCAGTGGCTCCCTTTAGCTGTCTTTATGGCAGTGGCCACACCCCGGTAACTATGTCTGTTCATAGGCTAAACCATTAGATGAGGACGTTAAATGACGGTCCTGGGGCAGGACCACCTGTCTCGTCATTCTAGTCTGGCCATCTTTTCTCAAAGAGTAGGGAGTTATTCCGGATGGTCATTCCTTTTATTTGTTTGTATCGTTAAACATTGTGACTTGAATATAATTAACCTATCTGGCACTAATAATATAACCTCGCTGTTAATGTGCCGTTAAGCAATTATCTCTCTCTCTCCCATCATGTATGTATGGATGGGTGTGTGTGTCTGTAACACCGGCTTGGGTACGCTGTAACTCCCCAGCAGAAATGACAATTTAATTCATTCCTGGCACATTGTGTCAGCCATATTGGGAAGGTGTCGTCTATTGTTTAATGTAGGGGTTAGGGGTCAAAAGTCACATGTGGCCTCTTGAGCCCCAAACTGATTTTTCTTTGGAGCTCTATCAATAACTCCATGGTGGTTGATCCCGGCATCATGGCATAAATTTGGAATACGGTAGACCAGTGAGGGTGTGATGTTTCGTTACAAAGATAAGCTTAATCCGGGCAGGTTCAAGCTCACATAAAGTGAAAAAGTCAATAATTTTTATCAGTGTTCAAAATTTTCGGTCAACGGTCATCTATGGGGCAATCAAGGTCACACTTTCTTTCAAAATCTGCAAAATTCTTCTTCTACAGATTACAATGAATGTTGTTGGAAATTGTTTATTTCTTATAGTTACTATCATTCAAACAAGGATTTGTTATAAAATATTGCTGTATTATTTTTGGTTTTCAGGACAAACACACGATGCAGGATTCTATATTTTTAATTTCCTGACAAAAATCAGACTGAGAAGATATAGATGCCAGAGCTGCAGCAATCTTTATAACTCCCAATCAATTTGAGGACAAAATACATAAAACAATACTAATACTATTGAACAAAGCAATTTTAAAGTGAATTATGTATAGTATGCAGAATAAATCTCAAGGAGTCTTTACCCAAAACAGAGTTTTTATTAGTCATTAGAAAACTAACACAAATTAAGTCATTTCAATATCAGTGTTTTAGTAAAATCTTTTATGCAAAATGTGATTGTAACTTAATTGTTAGACACATGAGAGAACTCACATCAGCAAAAGACTCTATCAGTGTTGGTATTATGATAAATCCTTCAAACTTACTGGTAATTGTATAGTTCTTGTGAAAATTCACACAGTGGAAAAATCCATCATTGTCAGTATTGTAATCAATTATTCAATGGTCATTTCACAAAGCCACAGTATTTGCACACCCTTCGAAAGGACTAATTATTGGTGACTCACTTTAACATCTACATTACGCCCATATCCCATCGTCAGAAATGTCGCCCGACTTTGCAACCTGTGTAATGACTAGCGGGAGATTACAGTGCCACCCAAGTTTTCTGAACCTATTCATTACCACAACTCCCAGTGTGTAAACCAACCTGTTTTGACATATATACAACAATCAGACCTTCATTTGTAAGGAGCACTGGCACGATCACGCTCCGAGGCGCTCCTGAAAAGTTCTCAGGAGAGCAATTGGTTGCTCTCCTAAAAAAATGCAAATATTGGTCGCAAATCGCAATGTGATGTTAATGATATAGTCTGTTACATAATGCCCTGATATGTGAGAATTATAGACCAGAACAAAATGTGTGAAATGTTCAGGAGATCAAAAAGCTCTCCTTAATCTCCCAGGAGCTCGATTTACAGCTCTCTTGAGATTCCGGCACTGATATTGGCATAGGGTCCCTATCAGTGCCGGTATAACACATGTATGCATACATTCTTCCTGCAATGTATAGCGTTGGCAGCACCTATGTATTTTCTGGATTAAATCAGGCAGTTGTTACAATAGATGTAATTGGATTGTGATTTTTATGACATACACTGAATATTAGTTTTGAACATATTTTCCATGAGGTCATTTGTGCATTATGTACTAAAGGTGTCAGTGTTTCCATGTAGGTCCTTAGAAAACACATAATGCTAACCACCCTATCGAACGTACGCTTAATAAATTGAAGCCAACTTTTTACCTGTCAAAGTCCATTTTTACCCTCCAAAAGTCCAACAAGCATATTTAAGCACTAGACGCATCATACCAATGTGTCATACCGCTTGCGTCTCTGCTAATTAAATAGTGGGAATTCCGCGTATATCTAACTCAGACAGAGCGTGGGAGTACACTTGTCTATGTGGGTATGTGATTGACAGTGTTATCAATATTCTATCTACTGTATTCTATCTAAAATTGCATACACTTGTAACGTGTCTGATGGCGCGATGCGCGCATAACGTCATAGTCAGTATTACATTACTGTATAATTTGCTGCATACAAGAGGAGCGTTAAAATCATGTCATTGTTAAAATCATGTCAAAGTATTGCATAGCGTACTGCTGCGCGGCTCACACGTTCTTCACGAGCAGCTTCATTTTTGAGCATTGGTTAACTTTCTCTGTTTTTCTGGTCTGTGTGTAGGTACTATGATACAAAAACAATTATGTATGATGAACAATGGTCAAGTTATTAAATATTATCTACGAGCCATATTTATTTTACGACGTTAGGAGACCACTAAAGTGGATGAAGTATAAATACTTATAAATTGTACCTTCACGTCGGGTGGTCATCCAATTTATAAAATTGAAGTCAATTTTGGATTTGAGAAAGTCGTTCGTATGGGAAAACCGTGATTGTTCTCGGATAAAAACCCACACTACTAGACCCGACCCGGGATTCGATCTCTGAATCTCCCAATTGCTGAGCTTCATAGCTTCTAGAGCCACCAACCTTATACTCTCGGCCACAGCACTGGTTCCTCCTGTACCACAACAGCTGCTGCCTCCTGTACCACTGCATACACAGTGTTGGTTCGACGGGTTCACCAACAACCCGTGGTAATAGTTGATAAAGTAACATATGAGCAGTATATGTACTCTGGATTTTGGTGCTATATTTAAATATAATTATTATTTTCAACAACGAGGTTACACGGGCCACCCAAAGCGTTTGATAGACGAGTTGGATTGATTGGTGGATTGGGTTTCCTGGCGCATCTCAACGCAGAGGTTACACGAGCCACCCAAATTATTTGATATAGAGGTTAGAGCCACTGGAATATAGTCATTGTCGCCCATTTCAAACTTCCGACCTTGCTATCAATACTACCAACACTCTATCTATCCACTTAGCTATCCGGTCATAACTAGTAAAAATAATAGTTACCATTTCCCCGTTATTGGCCGAGTTGGCCGGCTGAATGGAAGTTTTAAACAGCCTTGACCTCGACCACTTTTGCACATTGGAGATTTAAGAACAACTTCCACGCGCTGTTTTTGGATCGCTGAATTACTGACCATGCTCCAAATTATTGTGAGTGAGCATGAAGCACCAAGGTCCATGTACTGTAACTGTAGGATTGCTAGTGACATGCATGTAAATCTAGATATATCTGTCTTCATTCCAAAAAGAAGGGGTGAGGTGTTAATAGAATTAATAGAATTAGACAGTATAAATGTGTGTATTAAACTAGGCATGTACTTATATACTACTCATTCAAATTATATAGGTGTTGTATTATAAGGCTTTATGAATGTTTCATACTGGAACGAGTTGGGGTGCAAGTCCAGGTACTCTCCGGTAAGCAGCTATGTGTTATTCAACTGCAGAGGATGCCTGTCCTGTCTGCGAGAGATCAGTCCATGCAAAGAAAATTGGCCCAGCCGTCAATTCTACGTGTGTCGCCTAGTTACTGGATGCCTGAGGCCTACTCCAACAGACAGTCATCGCAAAACCTGTTATATCCATTTTAGCCATTTTTTGGAAAGGATCACATTCTTAATGCAGTTCCTTTTAAAAGTAATGACAAAAGTGTTGTAATTTTTTTGGAATTAATTATTTCTGTATAATGTTTTGTGATAGTTTGTTATTAAAATGAGAGCTATACACAGACACCTTAATCTGACAAAAGTCCAAAATGGCGTTCAGCGCGTTCTGCGATGAAACTCTTCATATTCTATCTGTCATATTCGGCGAAGAGCTGCAAGCAGTTGAGAATGCCAACGGCAGGCTACAGATGAGTGTTATCAATTATTCGGCCATGTATCAACGAACAAACCGCTAAAATCTAGGAGAAGCTTCCTCTGCGAAGTAGAACCCACTGGAGAACACCAGAGTAGCATTATGGGAACAGAAGCGAACCAACCTGTCAATAGCAACATCCATGTGTCTAAGTGCAAAAGAAGATTTCCCATCTGGTTCTCTCCTGAGCTGATCCGAATGGAAATGCCTGAACCGACTAAGATCCGGTACCGGTCGCTGCAAAGTAACACTCCATAAATGGGGTTATCTGGACAATGATGATGTGACCTGTGTTTGTGGTCTTGCTGTGATGTCTACTACTAGAGCAGGACTGTGATCCTAAGGACCTTGCTGAATTCAACGAAAATGCGGAAGATTGTGTTCAGCTTTGACAGAAACACAATATATAGCTTACATACATGGATACGATAAGAAGAAGAATGAATATTTCTCATTCGTGAAAGAGGAAACACATCATAATATAATTAGCGGATAGATAGCACTTATTCAAAAGTGAAGTGGCTTCATCTTGTTAAACTCGTATAAAACCGGCTTTACCTCGTTGGACTTTTCAAGTCACGCCACGCTATATTCCTTTATCACATGCAATCTTAAATATGCATTATTTATGTACATTGATTCATTGATTATGTTTCCTGGCCCTTTACAACAATTATATATGAGTCACCCAAAGCCTTTAATATACCAGCTAGAGCCACTGGAATACAATCATCATCACCGAGTGCTCGAACCCCCGACCTTGCGAGATCCTAAGTCCAATGCTCTGAGCCAACTGTCAGACAAAAAATAAGGCCAATTAAGAATTATCGTGCTGACCAAAATAGTAGATTTCAATGACAGGCCTAGTTTGTTAAATATTTTACATATGCAAGCCTTACACCGTAAAGATGGGGTACACACAAGTCATAGAGGAAGATTTTGTCTGTTTCTAAAAAAGAAAATAAAAAAAGTACCAAAAAATAATTTCAAAAAAAAAAAAAAATCTGCAATGTCGACATTTGTCAACATCCGCATGATAACAGTTAATATAGGTCTAACTAAGTACTGTTTTATGCAATTATCGTAGAAGGGCGACAATATGCCGTTTACGTACCTCTGCCTCTCGGCCATCCGACTCAGATCGGAGACGACCAGGTAGAGCGCCAGCTGGTACTCCAGTCGCATCCTGACCTGGTAGAGCGACCGAAACTGTTGGGCCAGCGAGGGCGCCAGATCCCTCTTGGCCAGCTCCGACCAGAGCCTGTCCTCCAGGCTGACCGCGTACTCCACGATGTGGAAGTAGGTGGGCCGCGGCGGCAGGGCGTGCAGCTGGATCGGGTAGAGGAGGGGCAGGGCCGGGTGGGACAGCCGCTGGCGCCACACGGCCACGTGGAACTCCTCCACCTGCTCGGGGGACTCGAGGTAGTTGGGCGAGACCAGGGTCACGATGCGCTCGGCCGACTCCATCGTGGCCAGCCGCGCCCGGTTGTCCGCCCACTCCTTCTCCACGGTCAGGTGGGGCGCGATCCGCCGCAGTTCCTCCACGATGAAGTCGGCATACTTGGCGTCCAGCTTGCTGTAACTGAGGGCGACGTTGCACTTGGACGCACGTTTCACGCCGTCGTCGGCGTTTGACGACTTGTCGACGGCGGCCCTGTCCGCCAGGAGGCTCCTAAAATCCGCAAACTTGGTCTCGAAGCGGGCCCTCCGGAGGCCGGTGAAGACTTCATCCAAGACGAGGCACCTTTCCTGTAAACACGTATTTAGGTAATAGAGAAAGGAAAATAAGAAACGTGTTGAGGTAAATTTTGTCACTTTTTCGTCAAATAAAAATTCACTAACCATTATCTTGAAAACCGATATATTGAACGCTGGGAAAGTCTTTGTCTAAGTAATATTCATGATTTAAATGTATTGCTATTATAAATTGATTGATAGATTAGGTTCCTGACAATTTTCAATGATAGGGTTATGTGACACATCTTAATTGGGCTCGGTTAAAGTTGCCATATTTTGCTTGTTGCGAAAAAATGGAATGGAACCAAATTTTAAAGACTGGTAAATTTCTCGTCGAAGATGGAATACATATCTATCTCATCAACAAGTCGTTGTGCTAAAAGTGAATTATTTGTCCAAGATGAGGCACCTAGCTCTCCCATAAACACATATTTATGTGATAGGGAGAGAAAGAGAGATATAATTTCATAACGGAACATAAGCAACTAGGCTACGGTTCTTTTATAACACAATTATATATGAAGTAATATTTTGTTGTTCTTAGTAGTTTTAATTATTATTATCCTGTTGTATTATTAATTGCGAATGGTGATAATACTAGTTAGCGATCATCAAAGAGGAATAGATTAGTTGAAAAATAAAGCTGTTGGGGGTAAAATTTATCACATTTTTCTTCAATACTAAATTTACTCACTTTTACACTTTCTTTATTCAAATATATTTATTTGTGTTCATATGGTAGAATTCAGCCAAATCTAAGAGCTAATCCGTATTCAATTTTAAGGAAATCGGTTGACTTGACCCGGAATGACCCATACAGCAATTCAATTTATGTTTTGTGAAGCACTAAACTGATTGAGTATCCTAGCTGGCCCCTTTTCAAGAACACCCACAGACTTTCTACCAATTTAAGAGGGAGATTTTGTAAGGGAAAATCAGCATCAATAGACTTTTATGTTAATCATCAAGGAGACGCTGGAATCTCTGCGAGTAAATACTTACCGTTTAATTAAACATGATGTACTGATAAGGATTCGTTTGTAGTTCAGATATTTTAGTACCCTTAGTACCATGGAAATAAATTGTACAAATTTCAACGCCCTGAAGCTCAAGAACCGGAAGTCCGATTTTGGTGGAAACATGACAGTATGAAGCAGTGCATGGAGCTCGCTTATTTTTTAGAAAATTTGACCTTTGATCTTTTGACTGACAGGGCATCCCCCAAATAAATTATGCTGATTTAAAATAAAGAAACCTCAAGTGAATCGGACCTTCCAATTACAAACCACAGCTATTTTGTAAAATTTGACCTTACATGACCTATATAACAAGAAACATGCAAAGTGCAGGACGATTGCTTGCCTTAATTTTGGGCTTTTCATGTACATTGTAAATTAGCCTAGGCTCTAGCCTATCAATATTTGATAAGCAAAGCCCCACCTACTCATTAATATGCGAGGTAGGTTGTGATGCGGTCGTAAAAAAGTTTAGACAGGGGCTCCGAGGCCCCCCCCCACGTTAAGGTTAATGAAGTTGGTCATATTCCTTTGGACTTGTGATATATTTTGGAGGAAAAGTTCCCCTATCTCAAAATAAAGAATGCTGACATAATGCATGACCTGCCATGGTGCATCACATATTAATATTAGTGATGCTAGAGCTCTTTAACCCGTTTAGTGCTAGAATACTTTTAGAGTGTTATATGTGCCTGTGCTGAATTGTTTACCACAACGCGCGCGGTTGTGCACATAATTCACGCTATATCATACGCGCGCGCGCACGGGTGAAAACGCATATATGTGTGATTCGCACACACAGCGGGATTACGAAAAACGCATATATGCGGCCGACGCACTGAACGGGTTAATATATAGTTCCCCTATCTCAAAATAAAGAATGCTGACATAATGCACGACCTGCCATGGTGCATCACATATTAATATTAGTGACGTCAGAGCTCTTTAATATATAGTGGGTGAATGGGGCGAAACACACAAAGACGACGACAACTGTTTACAGCCAATCGGCAACATTATATTAAACTAGACTAATTGTTATGCAAATTAATTTGTCCACCACGCTGCAATTTTCAGTGAATGAAAGAAATCAAATGACGTCACATGCAGAAGGTCTACTGCCTACATCGCGATGACACAGAAAGTATAGAACTATTCAACAAAGTCAAGCAACAGGAAATTCTACCAGACCAATCAAAAGGATATCAACAAAGTCATTGAAGGGACATTCAATAATGTTAAAACAGGAAACTCTACAAAGTAAAAAAGGACATTAACAAAGTCAAACAATAGGATAATTATTCAACAAAGTCAATGAAGAGACTTTCAAGAATGTTAAAACAGGAAATTCTACAAAGTCAAACAAAAGGACATTAAGTCAAATAAAAGGATATTCAATAAAGTCAAACAAAGAGAATTTCAACAATGTTAAAACAAAGGGAAATTATACAAAGTCAAACAAAAGGACATTAAGTCAAACAAAAGGATATTCAATAAAGTCAAACAAAGAGGATTTCAACAATGTTAAAACAAAAGGAAATTCTACAAAGTCAAACAAAAAAGGGCATTAGCAAAATCAAACAAAAGGATATTCAACAAAGTCAAATTAAGAAACTTGAAATCAACAATGTTAAAACAAAAGGCAAAGTCAAACAAAAGGATATTTAACAAA
>JAODAI010228397.1:0-10378 GCA_027575025.1 Scotoplanes globosa | reverse complement strand
ATGAATCACTAGTCATTTAGAGTGGCTTACATGCAATGAAGTTTTGGTAAACCATTGCTACAATGTTAATAGTAACATGATTCATTTTCACAGATGAATACTTTTAGTATCATATGCAATGCTTTCAACACAGTAAAGTTATAGGACCATGTTACTAGATCTTTAAATTATAAATAAATAAAATAATATGGACAATTGATACTTACAGTGGCTGAAAACAATTTGATTATTCAACATAAGCTGCATTCAAACGTCTACATTGTAGTATATCCATCTGTAAAAGAAATAAATTTGACAAAATTAAAATCCAAAATCTACTACAGGATGACCTAGTCATACAGTCGTCATTATACAAGCTAGAGCCACTGGAAATATATGTTGTCACTATAAATATATGTCATCACTGAAAATCTATGTCATCAATATATGTCATCACTAAAAATATATGTCATCACTGGAAATATATGTCATCACAAGAAATATATGTCATCACTAGAATAATCACTTAAAATATAGTCATCACTAGAGTCACTGGAAATATATGTCATCACTAGAAATATATGACCTCAAGAGCCACCTAAAATATATGTCATCACTAGAAATATATGTCATCACTAGTAATCTTAACAGTCACATCCAGAGCCTATGAAATAAGAGACACTGAATATCTCATTAACCCTATTTAATAGTCTAGTTATAATCATCCAAAATATTTGCTGTACCAGCCAAATACACTGGAAATATATGTCATCTATATATATATGACATTAGTGATGTCACCATGATTATTATTATATTCCAGTGGCTCTTAACTGGTATATCAAAAGGTTTGGGCGACTCATATATAACATCATATAAAGTAGGCTGTGGCATAGTGGACCGTAGCTCGATCTCCGATCGGACGTGCAAGGATGACCATGTCTACAACTAGAGGATTTACTCCGGTTTTCCCATCTTATCTCCTTTTCGTGGAGTCGTAGGGCCTTCAGGAAGAATAGCCAATGGCTATGCCCTGTCATGAAATGATACAGACACCGGGTGTGTAGAAAGCTTATCTATGGTGACTTGTAATAAATAGTGTATATAGTATTAGTAGCAACACATTGGTCGTGCTACATTTACTACTATGACATCTTTTAACACATTAAATCCCACCGCGTAAAAAACGTCATAGCGTACACTGATCGAAAAAAAAATAGTGGAAAAAAAGTTATTAGATCGCTAGAATGAAGAATATATATATACTCCTAGGACATTACTACCAATACAATATTTTGAATATGTTAAAAGACCCTGCAGACTCAATGTGTTATGTTAAGCTTCCTACATAATATATCCAGTTAGTGTAAGCATCAGTTATATGATAATGGATATTACAGCAATAAAATGTATTTATATAACAAATTATGTATAACAAATAATTGGGTTGTACACAATATAACATTGATTTACTTTGTAAAATTAAGTTAACTATCCGAGTTAAGTGGAAATTGTTAAGATCAAATTAATTTGAAAGTTCATCATTGTTGTTGTTGTTGGTTGTGCTTAACGGCTCATCAGTTACAATTCATAATTTGAAGAACAGTTGAATATCACATATATTAATTGCAGTTCAAAATATCCATTTCAAAATCAAGTAAAATTTATTTCTAGAAGTCTATGGGTAGACAATGTTGAAAAATTGGTTAAAAGTTGGAAGTACTTTCTAAATGTTAAGTAATTTTAATATATTGCAATTCAGAACATGTCGCTAACTTGGTAATCAAAGGTCTCATTCAAAGTATTTGTTAATAGATAACAATTGTTGAGGATTTCGTAAATTACATTAAAACCATTTATTGCTTGGATTTAGGGTGGGACATTAAACTATCCAGTAAAATACAAAGTTAGTATCATTGGTAGATAATTTGATATTAATCATACTATCAAGGATTTAATTAAGGTACCGGTCACATAAATAAGTTAGTTTTTAGACATGGAAGGATTAAATAGTAAATTAAATATGAACTGGTTAAACTTACTTGATTTACATTTGAAATTATAAAGTATTCTTCTGTTAACTCACGTTTCATCCATGCGGAGAGCGATTCCTTTGTCTTAATTCCCGTATTAAGAAGTTTGGGAAGGTTGGTTCGAGGGTGAGGTTTGTTAATACAAACAGGTTATGTATCTTGATGGTTATTATAAATCATAATATCCGTTATTTAAAATCAACGATTGGTTCTTGTCTAAACTTGATGTGGAAAGAAGTTAAAGGAAAGTTAATGTTAGATTTATCATTCTTTATTGTGAACTGGGTTCGTAATTATGGTTCTTCTTGTCTAAGCTTGATGTGGAAAGAAGTTATAGGAAAGTAATGTTACATTTATCATTCATTATTGTTAACAGGGTACGTAATTTTGTGGGAGTCCCAAAGATAACTAATTATCTTTTCGGATGATCAGTTTTTATTTGGGAAATACCACAATTATATTGTGGTCGAGCGGATAAGGTTGTTGGCTATAGAAATATGAATGAAGCTCAGCGATTGGGAACTCGAGGATACAAATCCCGGGTCTAGTAGTGTGAGGATTTTCATCACGGTTTTCAAAGTGAACGTCTTTCTCAAATTAAAAGATCTAAATTTGATTTAAAATTAATTAGTTGGATGACCGCCCGATGTGAAGTTTTAATTTACAAGTCTATTTCCAGGCAGATTTTAACAGGTGGTGTATTTTAACAGGTGGTGTGGCAGACCCAATATACAAAATTTATTATTACGAAGCACATCATTTTGGCGATTGCAGAGTCCGAGTGTGTCGGACATTGTTAGGGGCAAATTGGGTGTTCCACCGGCGGCTGTTCCGTCAGTTGCATGGTATTGTCCTTAAGGTGCAGGAGATGGAGATGTCTTCGGAGCAGGCCGAACGGCCAGGCAAAGTGCGACCGGCAGAGTGTGTCCGACAAGTGTGGCGTTTTCATTAAGAAGTAAATACTTTTCCAAATCAAGGATGTTGTCAATAACTGTAGTACAAAGAATTTAGCATTTCTTTAAACAATTATTACACTACATATTACTATAAATTAGCATTATAATAAATACCACATAATCTGGTGTCAACTACCCCCAGAAAGGAGGGTTAGTGCCAGGGTTAGAGATCTCTGTGGGTATTTGTCAGGGAGATATTTGTCCAGGTAGGGTAGTCGCACTATCACCCATAATCTCGATTTGGATGTGAGGGTTCATTCGAGGTTCAAAAGGTCAAAAGCAGTAATTTTATATGGAGGAGTAAATTGTGTAAACTGTTAAATAAGTGTCAGTTTGGGGAGAGTGGGAATTCAGGGTTCAAAGGGTTAAAGAAAATATTAATTGCAAGTTACTGATTTTTCAAAGTGAAATCAAATTGGGGTTGGTGCTTAGGAAACACGGAATGCAGACCACCCTTTTGGCGGTACGCTTAACAAAACGAAACCAACTTTTTACCCTCCAAAGTCTGACTTTATATCATACAGTTTAATGATCTAAAAACTCACCATATCAATTTAGGTGAGTTAATTGTGTAATCTCCTTACAAAATCAAACACGGAAGACCTGCACCTATTTCATAAAAGTTGTGCGTCAACGCAATTAATGTGCACGGTCACGCAATATTGCATAGAGTACTGCTGCACGGCTCACAACTTAATTTTTTAGCCTTGGTTAGCATTCTTTTTTTTTCTGTGGGCGTAATAACTGTTTTTCAATGGTACCGATTCCATGTAGTTCACCCTTGCAATATCAACTTCTACACAAACAGTGATATTTTGTTACAAAAGTAAAATGTCATATCATATTCGTGATCCAGATAATCTCTATTGAATTTAAACAAACTTCAATAATTTGTAAAATATGTTCTTGATTCTGGTAAGAAATAAAGGTATGGTTCAAGTGGTCTCCTCTTTCGCATTACATTCAAATGTTGGGTTTGTTCAATGGGCAACATAGTATCTGACTTGTGATAAGTTGTATCACTCATTTTCAGAACACGGTTATCAAATTATCAGAAGCGATTTGAGCCACCCAAGTCTCTGAAATAAAGAGGTTTCTATTAAATATGTAATATTAATTCCATTCAAATTACTAATGGTTAATAACATTATAGCTGGGAACCACTCATTATGGTTAATGATTCAGTGATATTACCATTGTTTGTTGAAGTTGGTTTATACAACACTTTTCTAGTAATAATTGTTTGGGGAATGATTGATTAAGACTTGGCCTTTATTAACAAATATGAGCCACCTAAATTCTTTGATATACAAGTAAAGTTAGAACCACTTTAAAGTAATAACTGTTATATCACATGCTTTGGGTGGCTCATATAATCACGGTGTGGTTATATAACTGTTATATCACATGCTTTGGGTGGCTCATATAATCACGGTGTGGTTATTAACAGTGGTCTAAAAGCTTTATAGTTTCCAGGACAATTTTTCAACATCAAACATTTTGTAGTCTCCAAAGGCCTTTATTTGACATACCTTCCGATAAACTAAAATGCACCACTAATTCTTCAAAAAAAGATTGTCTTATTTTTGAGAATAATGAATGAGCTGCATGCAGGGTCTATACAGCTATGAATAGCTAGTATCTTCTTGAGAATTATTATGTATCTGGCTAGCAAGGAGGTGGTGTGTTGTGCGTATTATTATGTATTTGGGCTGGAATGGGTTAATTTGTTAACATTTGTTGTTGTTGGTTGTGCTTAACATTTGACCATACTCTAAAACGGAGCATAAAATGAGAGAGATAGATAATTTGTTTAGGCAGGCACATCGGCAGCAAGGTAATACTAGTGCCATAGGTTAAATATATTCTAGTCCGATGTAGGGTTCTTGTAATACAAATAAATTGAATAACTATCCGGGATAACTCCCAACTCTTTGCGCAAAGTTTGACAAGACTAGAATAACAATACAGGTGGTCCTGCCCCAGGACCACCATTTAACGTCATAATCCGATGGACGCCAGGTTTAGTCTATGAACACTAATGTGAACATCCTAGCTAAATGGTAGAAAACTTCCCCACTATGCCCGGATATGGGGGGAGGGTTAGTTAACAATGTCAATATTGTTATATTTCCAATCAAATCAAGGGTTCAAAATTAGTAGTAGTCCTGTAGCCCGGAGCTACCAAATATCTCGGTGGGCTACCAGATCTGGCTGAACAGTAGTCCTGTGGGCTACCATAACAATTAGTTTGGCAACATTTTGACGTTACCGGACACATTAAAACCTGTTACTTTTCATTGTTTTACACTTTTTCTCTAATTTCTATTAGGCCTAAATACCAAACATTTACTTGCTTCATCCAAAGCAATTAATAATGTATGGGTTGACAATTGATGTGAGCAATCATCTAATTAACGCATGGTTCTGAATTGACATGTTAAGCATGTTTTCTAGGTTCGTTCCTGGGAACAGGGCTACCAGTAATGATGACGGACTACTAGAATGGTTTAACTGGTAGTCCTGCGGCTACTGCCTCAAAATCTTAATTTCTGACCCTGAACTCATAATTTCACAACCACGATGTGGGTGGGGTTCAGTGTTTTATAATTATAAATCAAAAGTAAAATGAGCTCCCATCCAATCTTCTCCACTATTGACAGGAGTTATATATGGATTGCTTGACTATATTTAATGTTAATTTCAGCACTGAGATTTATAGCACCGTCTTCGAAACATGCGTTTTAGTCAAATTAGTCAGTACGAACATCAACTTACGCGTACTCACGATCGGACGTAAACATACAAACGATTTCAGCCACCAAAGTTAAGATCATATTCTTCTTAAATGGCTTTGTGGCATAGAATTTACAAATCTTAGTAAAGTTAATAACTATTTCAAAGTTACGCACTTTTATTCTTTGCAAGTCACACATACGATTAAGTTTAATAATGCTCTATCAATTTAATGTAAGTCCGCATTAAATTTAAATAAATTGTCATGAACTACAATTCAATAGACTATATAACTGTCATCCTTTTTCTCGTTACATAGACAATAGCACGTTTATATCATTGAACATAATTAAATAGTTGTATTTATTTAAGAAATCTTTAACTGTATAGAAGCTGTGTGAAGCTTTGAAAAGAAACACAATATATTTTATTTGACTTTTAAAACCATTAATTTATTAACAAAAAGTTACTACAAAGTAAGGACATGTTGTATTGAATTTCAAATAAAATTTACATGGATTGATAAATTAGGATGTTTACATAATCGACATTGGGTTAGATTTTATCAATAATGTTTACAGAAAACTTCAAGTTAGCATTACTATAAGTATAAGTATTTCATACTTCGGTTGCTTTCTCTATTAAAGGGGGAGAAGCTTAAGATTTAAACGAAAATTCATTTAGATATGGTTTTATATTAAATGATTGTTTCAGGAATAATATATCATTTACCGAGGTAATAAGATAATTATGTATTTTATGTATTGAAAGAAAGTTATTGTCATTCAGTTAAATTGGATGAGATTGGAATTAAAATTTAGGTTCTCATAGCATTTTAATTTTATTGTTTCAATAGTGGTTGAAATATTTACCCTAATTTAACAGGTATAAATGTAGAGAGCAAAGCTATGCATTATTTATCAGAAAATACATTTTGGTTTGTAATCTAGTAGTATTCACCAGTTTATTATAGTAAAATAATGAAAAGCATTGCACTCTTTATCAGTAACTGTACATTGAATTTAAATAATAGGGTTATAATTCAGCAATAATATTCAGTCTATTTTAGGGTTTATGAAATTTATTATTTAAGAAAGCAACCGAAGTAGAATCCTTTACATTGCAAACAACGATATCTGTTTTCATTCATAATCATTACATAATTCATGGACACAACTTAATTCATAATCAATATTATATGTATCAGAATCATTAATGTTCATCATTAATGTTACTCGTGACTTGGAAGAGTATAAAAGGATTTACCAAGCATAACAGGGTGTTATATTCAATAATTTTTAATTATGGTTAAAAATATTGGTAGTTAAAATATTGAAAGAATGATTGTTAAGAATGATGTTTCCTGTACCACTTAACACTCAATAACAGATACTGCTACTAATATTTAACATCGATACAAAATTATCACAATTGTAAAAGTTTTAACAATTTAAATTCCTGTCGTCATTCGTAAGTTAAAATACACATTAAAACTACATTCAGTATTATTCAGAGGTGAAATTAGAGGACAACATTTCAGTCTTCTGAACACACTAATAATTAAACAAATTGTTCTTTATCCAACCAGCTCCAACTGACATGACTAAAGTCAATGTTACATGTATTACTTTCGCGCTAACCTTTAAAACAATTGACCCAAACTTTGAAAATGTAGTGTATTTCAAATATGCTACAGTCTAATTTGGCTATGTAAAATTTAGTTGAGGTTACAAACGTATACATTCTGGTAGACCATCTATTTGACAACAGGGTGTCAATTTTACCACTCCGAAGACAATTTATATACACTGTGTTAAACTTAAAATAGTAAAGTTTGAAAGGTCAACTTGTATTTTCTGTTTTTCATGGTTTACTACAGTTTTGTATTTCTGTATTTTTATGGAAAGGTGAAATGCTAACCCCGATCGGATTTCAATTCTACAAGCTCCTAATCACCAAGGTTAAGCCTAACGTGGTAGCTTTTAAAAGACACAGATTATGTACAGTGTGTTAAGCCATTATCCTGGATAAAATAGTAAAGTTTGAAACGGTCTTCTCATATATTCAGTTTTTCATAGTTATCACTGGTTTGTATTTCTGTTTATTGGAGAGGTCAAAGGCTAACAGTTGATACTGGGTGATCCGTGGCTCACCGTGGTATTAACAGAGTGTGTGGAATCCTGGTATCACCATGCTATCAATAGCGTGTGTAGGGTCCTTGTCGTCCCGCTGTCTTGGGGGCACCATATCCTCTACTAGAGGGCGCTTTCATCCTCTGGCTGCTACCACCGGCACTGCCGCCCCAACTAGAGCCACCGCTCTCAGCACCTAAATAGATAAGATAAAAGCTTCATGATTAAATGCTACAATGAAAGTATGGACTCATTCACAGAACATCTTATTTACCATATGCAAGGCTTGAAATAAGAATCAAAAGGAGCGTGGCCAAAATGGCCAGATTAGCAGGGCAGACCGTCGGAACCACAAAGGGGGCCCTCATAGAACACAAAGTCAATGCAAAATCTGGCCTTTGGTGTACAATTATTTTGGAGGGCATCAAGGCCAAATTGAAGGGCACAGAGGCCATGGCCTTCAGTGCCTCCGGTTATTTCGAGCCCTGCACATGACAATGATGGATTATATTTCACGATTATTTGTGTCCCCACCAGAGATAAAGTTCAACAGATTTGCTGGCTCCGGAGAGCCTACAGTGGAACTATTGGTCCCCGCTGGAGGTATATTAATATTACACACTAATGACTCAAGCACTTCCGATGGAACACAACACACAATGTTGCTGGACAACATGCTACCGTAGACCTCAAAGAATCCAAACACACCTAGTTATGAGTTACACGAAACAAGACACGTTTCCAAATCCCTGCCTACACAGATGATAAGTACTACGTATCCTGTACACGATGCAAAACACAACCAAATGATAGAAAACTCAAGAGAGATCAAGAGTAGAGAGGAAATCCCAGAAGTGGATCTAAGGAGTGTGTTGAATGTAACTGGGGGGTGATCGTAAACGATTGAATTTAACATTAAACTATCTCAAAATTAAACAACCTAGAATCATGATATGTTATGTAACCTTTGACATACCCAGGGCCATTGGAACATAACCATCATCACTCCCTTCGTATTCAAACTCACAAACTTTCGATCACAAGTCAACTGAGCTAACCGGTCAGACAGGTTGGTAGTCCTGCCTCGGGACCGCCATTTAACGTCCTCACCTGATGCGACAGGTTTAGCCTATGAACAGACATGGTTACTGGGGTGTGGCCACTGCCACAACACAGAGGTTATAAAGTGCCAGATTTTTTTTTTTTTGGGAGGGGGCAGATTATCTTGGAAATTATTTTTCCAAATATTAGATTGATATGACTAAAGGGTTTTGTCAGTTAAAGCACCCTAAAATATCATGAATCTGGCTTATCTCCACTCCTGTGTGCATGGCTGGTGAATATAATCAGTAATCTTACGTATTCTTCTTCTTGTTGTCCCTGGTATGATGGTGGTGGTGCTCCTCTACCCCGACTAGACATACCACCACGACCCCTCGGTGCACCTCTGAATCCACCACCTCCTCGGGAACTGGGGGGACCTCTAGCGTCAAGACCTTCACCTAGCGGTCGTGCCATACCTGAAGAAAAGAGATTGGATGATTGTGTTATAGTAAGATAATAAACAGTAGCTGTATGTATTGGCGGGGTAGTTTGTACTTTAACCCTTTCAATGCCATGCTCGCATAAATGCACTATCACTTATCCTTCTCAGGACACCATAATGCGACTAGGGTACATCGACTTATTTGTCCGATTTTGTACATCCGGTTCACCCCTGCTAACTTCAAACCTGCCAACTTCAAACCGGTTGCAAACAACGACGACGTATCACTAAATTTTTGACTTAATGATCCCAAACTTCAGTTCAGTTGGTATTGACATTTTTCAAGTTATTGGAACAAACACAATCTGTGAATTCAGTTTGTGGAATAGGTATGCATGATATTATAGTTAGACATTAGAAATAATGGTCCGATGAAGAGGCCCGTAGATAATATCCCATAACTTTACCATCGTTTACCATACATAATTGATTTTGGTATTATAATAAAGCTAAAAGTGTTCTACATAAATCTCCTTTACTCTATAAATTGATCAGAGCATGTATACTTGTTAAAAATAAATCTAGCTGGCACTCATAAAAGAGGTAGTGTAGTGTTCAAAGCTAGCTGGACTTGAAAGGGTTAAGATTTACCCATGGGATTTTTTTAGATATAACGGTCGTACAATACCTGAATAAAAGATAATTGGGTGATGGATTGATTAAGTTTCATGGCTATTTTATAAGCAATGTTATATAAGTGACCCAAAACTTTTGATATATCAGTAAGAGCCACTGGAATATAATTGATTAATTATAATAACATGCAGCTGGGATAGAGCCATCATCATCCCACCCCGTATTAGAACCTCTGACCTGAATTCCAAGGCTCTATCAACTAAGCAGGTCAGTAAAATATGTAAGTCTTGTTTCTACAATATAAAATAAGGGGAGGAGATTATCCTTACAAATATTATTATTGATTGTTGTTGTTGGTTGTGTTTAACGGCTCATTTCTAACCTTCCGGCTTAATAGCGCCGTCCTCGGAATTTTTTCCT
>JAODAI010228286.1:0-10379 GCA_027575025.1 Scotoplanes globosa | reverse complement strand
GAATGTCTGGTATTATGCTGATGTACATTGCCAACATTAGTAAACATATCAGTAATATAGACGGGGGTAAAACCATGTATACTTTTGAAAACCGTAGTAAGAGTATGGAGGTCATGTCTTTTTGAGAGAGGCAACCAGGTCAAACACTGAACACGTGGTTTTAGTGTTTGACCTCAAATGACCTTTGACCTCCACCAAAAAATAACACATACACAACATACACAAAGCACCATATATTTCTTAGTATATGAGGTACCATAATACTAATTTGGATTTGCAAAACAACAATAGACTGACATAGATAATCTTCATCGAGATTTCTTTGAAATACATATCGTCTTGTTTGGCTGACTAAAGAATTTAATGTTCAAAAATATTTGTTTGTTCGAGTAATTAGTGGATTTTTTTATGGAATGCCAAATGAGCTTTATATCGGCTAAGAACTAGGAACTGTCCCAGTATGCTACCACAGGCGTTCCAGTAACCCCAATTTACCATAGTCGCCAAAATTGATGATGTGTCACACGTCACCCCTGAAAACAAACTGAATACTGGTGCCAACCATGAACATCAGCCGGTAGCCTGGAGAATCGATGGAATGCTACATATACCACCATCACAATAGCCTCACATTTCTGGGATTTTTTAATTCCTAAGATAACTTTTCTCTAAAAAATATTAAAGCACATGTTCGAACCGGCATGCTAGAGGTATGCCTATATGCATCTCCCCAGTGGTGAATTTTATTCAATTACTCGGGAGATTTTGAAATAAAAAGACATATATCGCATAGCCGGAGAGGTTTAGACCCCGCCGGGAAGCTAACTCGTGTTGTAAAATCTACCTCCATCGGGACAAACCTGACAACATCCCCGCTACAAGATGTAGTTTATTACCATCTGCTATTAACTCTTTTTAGTTCCTTTGCATTCTCACTTTCCGTTCTCCCTTTCTTCCCTTTCTTTTCTCTCTCATAGTTTCCCTTTCCTTCGTCTTTTCTTCTTCCCCATGTGACCCGCTGGGTAGTCCTATTTCTCAAATATTATTTGCGAAACTTCGTAAGTTTAATCTCAGTATGTATTTAAGAAGAATGACCGCTATTAACCACCGAACCGGATTAAACTTCGTAACTTACGATGTGTATTTATTTAAGTACGATTTAAAACTTCTCAAGTCGACTATTAAAATGAGAACGTGGGTATTAAGTTGTTTTCGCCATTGTGAAATACTCACAATTAGGACCGTTTACTCCGCCCAGTCTTCTCCAATATTGACAATAATTTAGATATCGATTGCGTGACAATATTTAATTATTAATATTAGCACTGATAGTTCTATAGCGACGTCTTCGAAACGTGAATCTTAGTCAAATTAGTCAACAAGAACATCGACTTACGCATACGTACGATTTCAACCAGAATTACGAACGATTTGGCTTTGTGACATATAACTTACTAAACTTCTTAAAGTTAAGGTCTATTTCAAAGTTACGTACTATTAATCTTACGGACTATTAATTGTAAGTCCCATTTACAAATGTCTGTAAATTTTGTGAAATAGGACCCGGCTCTGGTCAAATTTGAAATTTAACCAGTTCAAACTCGTTAGAGGGAACTCCGGGACAGCGGACAATTTACTCAACTGAGTAAAATTGATCAGACAATTCCTCCATTCAATGAATGAATGAGTAGGTTTCCTGACCTTTTCAACCCAGAGGTTATATGAGCGACCCAAGGCATTTGATACACCAATCATAACCACTGGAATATAGTATATTGATGAGTTCACTTATACAGTTCGGAACAATGCAATTCCCCATCCTCCCATACTTATGATGTCTAAAGATGATGTCTAAACCGGACAACACAGTTAAATCCTATTTCTGTCTTAGTATTTTTATTTCTTTGGTCGAAAAAGGTTCCACCATTTTGTTAAAAGGGTCTTTGGCAAGACTAAGCTGACGTCACACCTGACTCGGCTGGGTTCAAACATAGCCTGGTATATGGCTTGTAAATACTTATCTGAAATGGTTAAAGTCAGACAAATTTCAAGTTGGGTGTATATATGCATACCGTGTTAACAAGGCATCCGTCAATATGTTCAGTGTTTGACCTCTATTATCTAACACACGTTTTTATATTTTGGAATTGGTCCTACGTCCATATTCGTCAAATTTGATTTACAAGATGGCACTTTGCCACTTTGAATTATATAGATAAATATCTGAAAAAAATAGCACCTTTTGCATCTAAGCTCATCTAAAGGACCAACACTTTTCTGTACGCTTCCGAGTCCATCGCTTCGCGCCAACGAATATGGCGTAAATCACGCACCTGTGTTATCTTGGATTAGTCAATGCGAACATCATCATCAGTCCAGTTTTGATCCGATTTTATCCCCTGACCCTGTCTTAACCAATTCAACGTTATTGACAATTGTAGAATGGCTTGTCTATTTTGTGATGCTGACTTGTCTATACTAGGATTAATAATTAGGCATCCAGCACATATACACGACCCCCTCACCCCCAAAAAGAAGAAATATATATATTTTACATGCCTAAGATATGTATCAAAATGGACAATTCTATCATACATATATTGGTCAAGAGATTCAGGTTCGGTGAGTAGTGGCGGCCGGTCAGTTGCAGGTCGGTCAAGGGCCGAGTTGTTCAGTTGGCCGCGCGATCGGGGCGCATTTCTCTCATCCGGTTCCCTACCTGGCGACCGGTCACCCTAATGGGATAGTACCGCCATTGCATCAAACTACAGCTGTCACGAGCATAAATCCACATAATTATTATCTTCCTTAATTTGCGCATCTAGGATGTTAAATGATGAAACACGAGGAAATTAATATGGTTTGGCTATTATATTCAGTATTCACTTAATTATATGATAGGAAACCATGAAAGACATTTTCAGATATATCCTTTGCTTTAATATTAACTGTGCATTTAAAACATATAGGCGGAAGAATGAAATACATGAAAGACATTGTGATAATTATTAGTTGAAGAAAATGAAAATGAAAATGTGATACCTTGAGTTTATATTAACTATATATTTATATATATGAAAGACAATTCTTAACTTTAAATTAAGCACCACAGGTGTTGTATAATATATGAAAGACAATTTTTAAATTTTAATTTAAGCACCATGGGTATGTTTGTGACGCAAAATGACCAGACATATAGTCTATAAATTTGACCACTTTCTCAATATGGTCACGGCTCATGTGTGTCTGATTTAATAGCCAAACATGGATCAGTTGTAAAAATCGAAATTATATCGACTGCATGAGATAGCAATTGAGGAAAGTCCTTTTTTACATTGTGTACATTTTAACTTTAGTTATATATATTTTTATTTTGACAAACAATATTTCGGAACATTGTACAAAATATGTTACCATAAATCAATGCGAGTGTAATTCCAACGATGGCAACCAATATTTGTCCAGTGTGACACCCTGATGTTGTTATGAAAAAAATTGAACAAAACGTTATCGTGAAATGTGAATAAATATACCAACAATAAATTTATGTACAGCGGAACACTAGAGCAAAATTATCCCCTAATCCACATTACATTGATGGATTAGGTCTCCTGGCCGTTTTCAATGCAGAGATTATATGAGCCACCATAAGAATCTTTGACATACAAGTTAGAGCCACTGGAATATCATTATTATCACTACGCATTCAAACTCCTGGCCTTCAGAATACTAGTACAGCGCACATACACCCAACTCGATATAGGTAACATGTATGACTGAATTGGTAATTGCTTATTTTAATTAACAATCTGTGATTATTTAAAACTAAAATCGTTTTTATATTAAAATCACATACACCCAACTTTCGATATGACTGTATGACTGAATTTGTCATTGCATTTTTAAAATTAAAAATCTGAATATGTAAAACTAAAATCGTTTTTATATTAAAATCCTCATTATTTTTATTCTTATACAACATTTTCGATTAAAAACAGCACTTTTAACCATCGCAATTTAAAACACTGAAGATTTTTAACCCTAAAAGCACTGAGAGAGAGGCCTTGCTCCAAACTTTTTACAACTGTATTGCAATTTTGGATATAATTTTTCCTCCGGTGACTTTTTTCGTTGATGTCTTGCGCACAGTTTGAGACCATATTTGGCACTACAAGTCGCTTCGTTGATGAGGTACGCAACATTTAGTAAGCCCATGTCAACTTTGGCATTATCAGTGTATATAACGTGTACAATAATACAAGGGTTAATCTGATTTTATATTAAAGGGTTCACCATGTTTGTTAATATTATAGAGCATAACCCGTTATCAATATATTAAGGTTTGAAGTTGGCAATTACAAAACTCTACTTTGTGAAAAAACGTCTTTATCAAGTCTAAAGTGACGTCACGTTCTTACACTAAAAGTACAGATATATGTAAATATGTAGTCTGAAAAAGTAAATTCTGACAACGTTCAAACTTGGCATGAAAGTTGACATCATTGCATAGTAGACTAGTGTTACTTTTGGTGGAGGTTAAATATCATTTGAGGCCAAACACTGAACACATAGTTTCAGTGTTTGACCTCAAATGACCTTTGACCTCCACCAAAAATAACACAAGTCTTGTATGCATTGGGGTCAACCATCATACCAAGTTTGAGGCTATATGAGTCACCCAAAGCCTTTGATACACCAGCTACAGCCACTGGAATATAATCGTCATCACTTTGTATTCAAATTACTCCTGAGTCCAACACTCTATTTTATGTTATTTAATTTTTATTTCAACATTTCACATTGGCTAAGCTTCCCCCAGAAGTTTCTATGATGCAACGGACGGACAAAGGGATAGAGGGGAAACTTGGAGTGCCCGGAGTAAAACCTCTAGTATTAGACATGTCCTTTCCATTTGCACGTCCGACTGGGAATGGCACCCTGGTCACAGTGGCACAAGAGCGTAGCGCATACCATTACACCACAGCCTACTCATCAACTGAGCTAACTGGTCAGGCCTGAGAAGTGTACCACGGCGATACAAAAGTATTTGTAGCGGAGGTATGGCTCGTGTAAACACATAATTAATATTGGTCAACTTTTAAAATGATTGATTGATCAAGTTTCCTGGCATCTATACCACCGAGACGGTTATAGTGATCTACCCAAACTGGCAAAACATTTAATCGCTGGCTGCCAACTCCCGACCTTGCGATTACAAGTCCAGCGCTACAACCAACGCGCCAGCTGGTCCCTTCGGGGAATATGATTGTGGTAACAATAATTGATACATCATTCTCTTCCCATTTGATGTAGGCCTAGTGCAGAACCAACACAAATATTTCGCTATAATTCCTCGCAATACCCCTAAATTTCCATAGCAACATTGCTACAAACCAGAGTACGATTCGTAGAACTGTGGTTCTTCCCGATTGGCACCCCCCACCGTTCCTCTCTTCTTACCACTCGCAATAGTATCGTCGTCAAAGTCCGTCACACTACTCCAGGCGTCTCGGGCGCTGTTCATCGTGCCCGCGGGGTAGTGACGCGCTCCCCCCGAATGGAAAGAGTCCTCCGAGTCCAGGGTCCCAGACATCAGCGAGTGACGGTCGGCCAATCGCGATGACGAGTCGCTCCCGATCGGCGGGTAGGCCCCGCCCTCGGCGACGAACCTCTCCTCCCGATGACTCGTGGAGGTCGAACGGGTCGGGTCGTCGGGGTGCACATTCCTGGTGGAGTGCGACGAGGTGAACCTCCGTTCCGAGTAACGGTTTCCCCCCTCTCCCCCCTCCCGGGTGGTGTACTCCTCGTGGTACTGAGAATTGGGAGTCGTCGTTCTCGCCGGGGGATTGTCGTAGTGTCTCGAGCTGTCGTAGTGACTGCTGGAGCGGTCTCTCTCCGCCATCCTCTGGTCGTGTTCGTAGCCGACGTCCACGACCGCCTCGGCCGTTCCTCCGTGCCGGGCCGCTCCGCCGCCGGCCGATTGACCGTAGCCGGACTGACCGTGTCCCGACTGACCGGAGCCGCCGGACCGCCGGGTGTCCTCCTGGCTGTCGTAGCCCACGTTGACCGTCACGCTCCTGTCGTAACTTCCTCCGCGGCCGAGGTTCGTCGCGCTGCCCGTCGATCGCTGCGCGGCGAGGAGGTCCTCGGTCGACCGGCTGTGCAGCATGCTCCGGATTTCGGCGGCCGTCTGTTCGCGCAGCCGGTCGTGGTCGATGTCCCGGGTCACCATGGTGCTTGTCGCCATGGGGCCACCGCCCTGGCCGCCGCCCCCCCGGGCGATCGATGAAGCCGTACGAGATTTGGAGGAGTACTCTTGCGATTCGATGAACGACGTCTCCTGCACTCTTGGGAACGTTCCGCCGCCGTCGCGTCCCGCAGACATGTCGCCAGGACGCAAGGTAACGGACCCGTCGCGGTTGGCGGTGCCGACGGCAACGGTGGCGCTGTTCGCCGAGCTCTTTTGCACGCCACCGTACGAGCGACCACCATCGACGACCATGTGAGCATCGGTGCTGGTGGCGCTGACGAGGCTGCTGCCATCGGCCAGGGCAAAATGATCCCGAGATCCGTTTCCGGCGCCACCGCCGCCAACGACTGCCAGGGATATCGCTTCGTTCGCCGGATCGATGTTCAGGTGGTCGTCGTCCTGATTAAAAATCATTGTCATTTCCTGGAAGAAAATGGAAAGGACATTATGGTTAAAAGTGTTTTTTTTCCCGTGTTGTAAACTAACTGTTAATTCTGTTTTCGTACTTCGGTGTTTTTTGTGATTGTCTGTGAAAAGGAATTGCTGTTATATTAACGTACATCTAATGTCTTAGTCTAACGTTAGGCCAAGGGCTATTTAGTATTCAAAGCTAAATTTGGGAAGGAAATGAGTGTGTACCAGATTATGAAAGAACAGTTTGATCAACTGGTTTATCAAATTTCCTGATACAATCAACATCTCCTTCAACAACTAGGTTAGGTGACACTGCGATTGCAAGTCCAATGCTCTATACAAGATAAATAATTTTAAATTATGCGATCCCTGTTAATACAATCAGCCTGGAAGTCTTATTTTACGACCACCCAGAGTGGGAAAGGTAAAGACTTGTAAATTACAACCTGAATAATTAAATTAAGTCAATTTTTTATTATTATTTTGAAAAAGACACTTACGTGGGAAAATTGTGATTACTCTCCGATAAAAAGCCACACTTCTAGGCCAGACCCAGGATTTGAGTCCTGGATCTTGCAGTTGCTAAACTTCATAGCAACCAATCGTAACCACTCCGCCATAGCACTGACTATATTTCTCAAGAAAGTGTAGTTTTGGAAGAAAATGAGCTGTTCCTAATGAAAATAATCCCCACCTAAATAAAGACAGGAAGACGTGGACGCTATATTCAGATTCCGACATCAAAGAGAGTCTTAGTCTGGAAGTGCTGATAAGGCTTGATTGCCCTTTCATTATTACTAGCACTGCAGCGCAGCACACTTCCTCGTTGTTATACCTGTGGATTATCCATCCTTTCATTATTAATAGCACTGCAGCGCAGCATAGCACACTTCCTCATTATGATACCTGTAGATTACCCTTCCATTATTACTAGCACTGCAGCGCAGAGCAGCACGCTTCCTTGTTGTGATACCTGTAGATTACCCTTTCATTATTACTAGCACTGCACTGCAGTACAGCACACTTCCTCGTTGTGATATCTGTAGATTGCCCTTTCCTTATTACTAGTACTGCAGCACAGCACACTTCCTCGTTATGATACCCTTTCATTATCACTGCAGTGCAGCGCAGCACCCTTCCTCGTTGTGATACCTGAGAAAGGATTTTTAAAGCAGTAGGTACAGAACAGAATATCATCTTAGATGCCAAATACGTAAAAATATAAATTATACTTGGAGTTTTGTTTATTTTATTGCTGCATGGCAGTATTATTTTTTAACCTGATTACATTTACAGCATTAAATAGATTAAAAGGACAACTCAATCCAATTTTCACGATAAACACTGTATATGAATTGTTTTCAGTCTCTTTGCGTTATATCACTTGGAGCCACCTATCGAGCCACATATCACCTTTGCTATACACCTTGGAAATACTGGAAAAATTACCTCGGGATCAAACCTACAGCTTATCAGGTGTTTAAAATTGTTCATGGTTTTGATGAGTTGAAGTTCGATGATTTCTTTACGCTGTCTGGATTTTCTGGCATTAGAGGTCATAGTCTTAAATTACGCAAGGAGTATTCCAGGTTAGAAGTTTTCCCTCTCTCAGAGAGTTGTTGATGAGTGGAATAGCTTGCCAGAGTAGTTGGTTCGCGCGGATAGTGCCAATGCCTTGAAGAATGGTCTTGATAAATAAATGTGGGTGGGCTTAGGAGGTCCACTCCAGGGGTGATGGAGGTTCAGGATCAAATTATGAGGACCATGTCCTTGCCGATTCTTTGTTACTTAACTTAACTTAACGACCATATGCACTGAATTGACAAGTCAGCAGAAATATATTTTCATTAAAATATCCAATATTTATATGCGAATGTGACCGTTTCAACATTTTAATTCCAGTTTACAAAATTAAAAGAAAATATAAGAGACATACCTGTGCTTCATATTGTTTCAGTTTGGACCATGTCGCAGAGTCATATCCGCCATTCATTTTTCCGCTGCAAAATGTCAAAGAGAAAGGGCAGAATTACAATAATGTTTCTGGAAAATCACCAGTGGTACTTCAGACGTTGACATTTTATGCATTTCAAAGAATCTGTTCCTCATTAGACATACCTCTTTATATCTTTATACCGTAGTACGGCCATTGAGATGAAAACCATTTGTCGAGTAGGCCGGTCTTGACAAGAAAAAGTCATAAACGTAGGAACTGTCGAAAACGGTGCTCAACACATGCTAAGAACAACAAGGATGCTGAAATTGCTCATTTATCCAATAACTGTCCAATCGAGATTTGAAAACATTGAGCGAACATGAGGTAATAATTTGATCTGGGAGGCTGTTCCAATCAGTAATAATCCTGTTGCTAAGGGAGTGTTGACGTAACTTGGTGGTAAAGCGCTTCTTGAAATCTTACAGGAGTGACCTCTGGTGAAAGTGGATCCATTCTTCCGATCGAAGAAAAGGGTTGGATCAAGTTGATCAATACCATTGAAGATCTTATAGGTCTGGATCATGTATCCCTTCTTCTTCCATAGTGTAGTGAAGGTACATTTAAGATTCTGAGTCTTTGATCATTAGGTAGCTTTAATATAGTAGAGATTAGTTTAGTAGCTCTCTGGTGGACTTTTCAATTTTAATTTCATCACCTGTGTATCTAGGATACCATATGTAGTTAGCATTCCAAGTGAGGTATAACCAAGGTCTTGTATAAGAGGGGAATAGTTTGTAAATCCAGACTGTGAAATGTGTGTCGAATCGGTCCCAAAATACTGCTGGCTTTCTTCACTGCCTCCGAAATATGCTGGTGAAATTTAAGATCACTGTTGATAGTTACACCCAAATCCTTTTCAAAGGTACAAGTGTCGATAATTTTATTATTCATTTTATAATCAAGTTTGGGATTGTTGGATCCAATGTGCAAAACTTTGCATTTTTGGTTCCTTGCTTCAGCAAGAGAACCTATAGATGCGTTCTGGTCATCGTATGCGTGTGTGTGTGTGTGCACCGTGATGCACGCTTGGGTACATACTGTAACTCAAGAACCGAAACTCGGATTGAAAAAGGTTTTCGTACATGTGTCGGCCATTTTGCAAAGGTGTGCACTATTGTTTTTGGTAAAGGTCAAAGTCACATGTGGCCTCTAGAGGCCAAATAACGATTTTTGCCGGGGAGCAATAACTCCATGATGGTTAATCCCACTGTTCTATAATTTGGGTCATGGTAGACCAGTGGGGGCGTGACGTTTCGTAAAAAAAACTTGTTCCGCGCGAGTTTAAGATCAATCAAAGTGATAAAACACGATAAAACTTGGACGAAGCATTTTCAGGGGCCGGGCCGTCGAGAAATGTGATAATTTCGGGCACGTTTGGTGACCTTGAACTTTCGGTAACCTTTGGTAACCGAAGGTCGTAGAAACTTGCCGTTTGTTTTGGGGGAATCGGCAAGTCGGTCTACATTATAGTTCAATGAAAAGTAGCAAACTGTAACAAATGTGCTTAGTTTAGGAGTTATGGGCCAAAAACGTAGATATTGGTATTTTAGTGATAATGTGGTAGAGCTCCGTGCGCTGAGTGGTGCCATCATTTTCCCGCTGAAATCGGACATCCGATTCTCGAGTTACGAGGGCGTCGACTGTCTATTCTTCGGAGAGCGATAACTCCATGATGGTTCATCCCATGGTGGTACAAGTTTGGGTGCATGGTAGACCAGT
>JAODAI010228175.1:0-10380 GCA_027575025.1 Scotoplanes globosa | reverse complement strand
GTGCACGTAATTATCAGAGATCGCTAAAATATCAGAGAATGGAAATTCAAGAATTTATGTGTCATAAAGTTGGCATGGCCAATGGTTAACTCCCTTCAGGGAACACGTCAGCAATGGGATCTCCACTTGGCATAGTAAGAACAGCTGTTCATCTGGGTCTTTGCCGACAACGGGGAGTATCTGAAATCACTACGAACCCTGAAGGTCTACTGAGGTATTGTATAAGTACACCTGACTTAACACGAGAGTCAGCTGAATTGCAGAACATGCTTGGAGTGACAAAGTTTGCAAGGAGTTCGCACCACCAAAATGACAGACAGCAAAGTAAATCGACAAGAAAAGTATATACATGATCTCAAAAAAGTGTTATAAAACTCCAATCCATTCAGAGATGGGGATTGTGATGATGGAACCGAATATAATACTTCCTAACCATGCAGCAGAAAACATACTTGGAACAGAAGCCCAAGTAGAAAATGCCTACAGATTGTTTGTGGAAGAAAGGGTGTCCGGAAATAAAAATATGTGGGAGAAAATGAAGAACGTGAAAGTTCTTGGGTGGAGTGCTGGTTGTAAACCACTAAAGACTAACACAGCTTTGGAACATGTCAGTCTGAGCGCATCCAATGCACTGATGGCACACTTACTAGTGATTACCAGGTCATAAAGATAACTTTATGACGTGATATAATTAATTGAAACATACGTGTTATCAAATACTAACCAACAATTAATGACAGGTGATGGCAGACTACATCCATGTCAAGACTAGCACAACTCATGCACCAATTATATAATGTAGTGGTATCTACAGGACCAGTATATATAGTATTCTCAAATCCTGAAGACGACCCTGATATCTCAGTCTTATTTATCTAGGCTAGGCTAGGCCGGATTTAGCCTAGGCTAGGATAAGACTAATAAACAAGTTATTTGCAAAACAAGTTAGGTCATCAGTGTGTTATTTTTCAGCAAGTTTGCAGTAGTTTTCAGCAGTGGTGTGGGTTTTGTCAGTAGGCCTAGGGTAAGTTAGGGAATTTTCGGCCATGTGGGGTATTCAGAAACCCTTATATTTTTACCTAAAAAAATACCAAATGCACCATATTTTAATATATAAATGTTTCTTATTTCAAATATAATTGTATCTTTTTGATATCTGGAATATATTCAATCGCTATCTTATCTTGGGGATAATTTTAATGTCAAGTGCCCTTATTTTTATAGCACTGGAGCCACCAACAACAAAGGTCAATGTCTTTATGATTTATGCATGTGATTAATTGATAAACGAGGAGTCAACCTATCATCACTAGAACGGGTCAGCTGACATTCTTGCCTTAGCTCTTTGCTCCTATAATCTTATTAACACCGTATATCTTTAAGAGTTCCTTAATGAACTGAGCAGTGGACATCCTGTTCGTATCCTACAAAAAATATATTTCACTCACTACCAGGCATCCGGGGCCTTTCAACAACAACCGCAGACGGATCCTGTCGAAAATCGACTGGTATGCCTATCGCGCCTATCTCACCAAACTTCTTCCCCTCTTGGGAGATCAACACTACTGATTGGTAACATTGACACTCATTGATTTTATCACTGGGACCATCAATCAATCTCTCGACTCTAATTGTCTTACTAAACTAATCGGAAATACTAATATTATCAACTGAAACTTCCAAACTATATTATCAAGCTAGCTTAAGTTTCAATAATACCGGACTTTAACTTTTCTAGAAAACGTATTTACAAGCCATTTATAAGGCTATATCTGTACTTTAGTTGTAAGGAACATACGTCACAATAGTCTTAACCACTGCAGTCACATTGTTGGGGTCCTAGATCATCACACTCATGTTGATCTTATTGCAAGTTTATTTACCAAATTTAAGATTACCACAATCACGTTGATCATTCATATGTTCACCTCATGACTTATTGTATCATTACTGTATGCCCGCTGACCCTACCCAGTGACCGGTAGCCTGTTGGCCAAATGGTGCCGCTTAAGGGACACCGGCGGTTACCTGTTCAAGAGGCTGGCCGACGGTGGACGCCGCTTGGCCGACTAGACGGCTGGCCACCGGCCTATATTGTAATATTTCGGAGACGCTGCCTGGCCGCTGCGTCAAATCATATTGTGGCCGACAGCGGGCCACCATCGGCCCGTTGGCGGTCACCCGCCGCGTGAATATAAACAATATCAATATCAATTAAATCATAATAATTGACGGTCTTAATGAAAATACTAACTAAATTTAACACATTTACTTAGTAAATACGTCTCATATTACAACATATGTTGTTGTTTTTAAAAACGAGGTGTTTTAGGTAATTTTGGTATTAGGGGTACATGTTAATTTCATGTAATATTATGTGAATACTAATAATCAAATAAATGCAGTTTTTTTTAAATATTCGTTTTAATATTGATGTATTTGATATATATACTGATCTTCAACCAGTTAATTCGGCTGATTTCTCTAAAAAAGACAATTCTTTATTTTTTCCTTTCTTACTAAATATCGGTTTGTAGAAAATAATAACAAGATTTTCTGCTGTTTGTAATTGTAGTATACAAATTTATGTACACATGATGTTGAAACAAATATTATGTCGTAGTCAAATTATGCCACGAAGCATGATTTTGAAATGGTTAGTGTGCATTGGGGAGTAATACTTCCTTATTGCTTCTTCAGTAATTAAGAGTTAGATTAATGATTGTAAATAATTGTATATATATAACCAAGCGACGGCCAGGAGCGGCCACCGCCGGCGGTCAAGCATCGGCCGACTGCGTCAAACCGCCGACGGGCCTGCCACCTGGGTACAGCCATGGAGTTAGGGTCTTTGATCCCCATACTCATGTGTTGATTTTATTTCAAGTTTATTTTTCCAAGTTTAAGACCACCATAACCACTTTGGTCATTTGAAGCATATTTTCTTTTGATGACTTATCTTGTCATTAATATGTGGCCGTTGGCCACTACAGTCACATTGTTAGTATCCTTGATCACCACACTCATCTTGATCTTATTCCAAGTAATTTTTCAAAGTCTAAAATCAGGTGTATCATCAGTATATGTCTACATGCAGACGTCTATAATACATAACTACTAAAAATAATGTTCACCCAAACTATATATTTATGTGATAATCGTTAGATTTATATAGATTATCCTTAATTTTCATTATGTATTTATTTATTATCTTGTTAATACTAATGGGCCTGTCAGTATACATTTGCTTTTCAGTCCTGCTGCGTTTATATTAATTTCTTGCATATGGACGGTACATGGGGTGTTCCTCCTGGCGTTCTATTAATTATGCGGTCGATCAAATGTACACCTTTTACTATGAATTTACCAGAACCAACACCAGGCCTGTCGGCGAGATTTGTAATAATAGGCGAATCGAGGGTAATTTGCATATTGACAAAATTTTCGAAAACGGAAATTGATTATAATTTATAAATTAAGGTTTATGGTCAGGAATTTCTGGAAATATTTATCACTCCTACGTAATCGATATCGGTCTTTCATAATCCGACCTCAATTAGGAACATGTAACAGAAAGATGTTTTTATGCAGGGGGCGTACCCCGGTGGGCGTCACCCGTTTTCAACAATGTTGCATTGCTCTACAACGTAAAATTCCCATTGTTCATATGAAATTACCCTCGATTCGACTAGGAAAAAAACAGTTCGCGGCCTATCACTAGGAAATACTACTACTGGTAATACCGTCATCATAATGTACTCTACTGTTGATGCGGAGGTAACACATGATATGCATCCATGCTGTGGCCGAGCGGATCAGGTTGGTGGGAGATCTAGGGAGGCCCGCGTTCGAATCCCACCAGGTTCGTTTCGGGTTATTCGCAAACATTGTGGATTGTGATTGTTACTTCATGTATGGTCTACAATTCCTCACCTCTACGTCAGCCTTTGGGAAAATGGTCAAAGACTGATGTGCAATCTCGTCCACTGATCTGATGGGACGTATTATGTCGCCCGGTCCCGGGTAGGGTGGTTGTACAATACTTATCCAGATTATGATCGAAACGACGTGGCAGTTGCACTGACCGCAAGACAACAATGACAACAGTGTGTCATACGACTTGGAAACCCTTTATTCACACAAACATCGGCAGTATCGGCACGGTTTTTAACGTCACCCACAAACATGCAAATTCAGCAAAAGTTTATTCTAAATGGCAAGTCATTTTTTTTATTTGCTTTTATCTTATTATTATCTTCTCATTTTGATCATGTGAATCCGTAAAACGGCATGTCGATTTTTTGGTATATCCTTTTATCTTATTATTATATTCACATTTTGATCATGTAAATCTGTGAATATTCTGTGAATATAACCTACTGATATTCCAACTTTACTGAAATATAATTTAAATTGAAGTTATAGACACACTTTGTGTATGACAGTTGAAATACCCGACTACTGTTTTGATAGTATTTATTGTTAAGACTGTTTCAATGGACAAAAGAGACAATCTAAAACTTCCCCAACAGTACTAAGGCTTTATACTATAATCATGTACAAATATTTGAATCCCTTGTCGAAGAAATGGATAGACCGTATTTTCTTGATTATTCGTAAATATCATGGTCCAATGGGGGGGGGGGGGGTGTTCGACAGCTTTCCATGTCTACACCATTATATGATGAACGTTCACATTTACCTGACCACAACTGAAGCCTACACAGTACCGCCAGGCGTGATGTCGAACGCAAGAGTGTGCGCCCAGGCAACGCACTATTTGCCCGTCTTCCCATAAATACGAAAAATAAAATTTAACGGTGTCTTAATGTCGTCTCTAAGCCCAAACACAATAGCAACTTTGTCAAAGGAAAGGGGATAATACCATGGATAACACACTCTCGTAAATAAAATTAGCGAACTTACAAAGTATGCATATATACACGGAAACATCGGAAATACATATATATGCCTACATTAATTATAATACTTTGTTGAAGAGAGCAATACTAGTGACAAATGTCATACGAACATAACTGAATTGGTTTAAGTACATGGCTTTTGCGTTGAGCGGAACAAATTATTATGTAATAGGTCGACATAGACAGTGTATATTGCCAAAAATGTCAGGTCTTAGCGGCGGTTTAACTAGGCGACCGCACCCCACCCCATCCTACGTCCCTGGATAAAATTATCAACATATGCCTAGGTAATAGTATACCATATCAACACATGTCGACACTATCACTATTCTTCCCAGACGATGGTGGGGGAAAGAGCTCAAAAGTATGTACCCCCACCCCCGCTTACCTCCACAAGTAATCACTAAATGCACATTGTCGTGGTACATTGATATTATATTACACACACACTTAATATAGCGGGGTGTGGTTGGGGTATACATGATGGATTCACGTGCCGTCCGCGACCGCTCATATTAGGCCAACGTCAAAATTGTATGTGAAGAATATTAAGTTCATGTAGATCATGTTCGGGTATGCATATGCCTACCCAATGTTGCACAAGGACCTAGTTTTTATTTGTATTGGTATAGGTAAACACTCAGCTACTAACAATTTACTATGTATCAATCAGCTCAACGATATTGCAAGGTACGCAAGATCTCCTACTTTCTTTGGAAGATGCTTCGGCAAAAATGGGTCTCTTTCTCAACGTCAAGAAGACAGATACATGCAAATGGAGATAGGAACCACCAACCAATAACTTCCAACAATGGCATACTACTCAAGAAGGTAGATGATTTCAAATACCTGGGATCCTTTATAGCCAACAACAAGAAAGAAAATTAATTCCTGCAAAAGTCAACCTTGGGACGCTGCAATATACCTCATAACATATGCCAATCAAACTAAGTTAGGAAACTAAGTTAGCATTATATAGTTAGCATTATTCATGAATGAGTGAGCCCAACTTCCTGTATAAACGTCATCTTTGTATAAAATAATTATACTACATACCACGTTTGTGTCTCTCTCTCTCAGCATCTTGAATTCCAAATGAGGGGCGAGGAAGAAAATACTAAACGCCTACAGCCACATTCATGATTGGCCAAACCTCTCCTCCTCCCTATATTCGTAGCCACGACCCTCCAATATCCATCACCTCCAACCCTCCTAACATCCCTCTCAAAACGGTACGTCCTTCCATCTCAAACGAGATCTCCCACTACCCCTTTTAACAAAATCCACATGCGACATCTCTATTTTGGAGAGTTGCCCTATATACATGCATCCATACGTTATAATCCAATTATTGTTGCGTACTTGAATAGTCGCTGCTGTTGAGTCCTTGGTAGAACCACTGCCTCAAGCTCGTAAATACATGCTAGGATAACACATATACCCAAAATATTCCCTTTTAATTTCTTAGAACGATGAGTATCTGACATACTTTTCCCCACGGCGACTGGATCCCCGACTGGATCAGTAATGCACATCACACATCAGGCCGCCCATCCCCATAAATAAATTTCCCCAGATGCGCAAAACTATGCCTCTGCTTAATATTTATGTTTGAAAGGATTATGCCCAACTCATGTCGCTGCATTCCCACATATAAAACATATGTCTTTTCGAGGCTCATATGCAACCTCTCAAATAAACCCTTACAATATACCAGAACCTCCTGTAGCTCCTGCCTACTATTCATAACTACTGCTACGGCACCAGCATATAACAGCTTTTAAAGTACATTCATTGTACTGACTTTCATGGTAATCACTTCCACTACCACAATGAAAATAAATGGCACAAGGGCATTACCTTTCCTATAGCCCAATATTAACCACAAACTCTTTTGACATCCCCGACCCAACCAGAACCCAACCCCTTGTACTTTCGCAGAGGCCCTGCATCATCCTAATGTCTGATTCAGAGACACCCACCCCCCTCAAGATACAAATACCTACTTCCCTAGAACCATATAATCTGATCATATGCCTTCTCCAAATCCACAAATCTCAATGCTATAATACACTCCTATAACACCTTAGTAATATGTGGTACGATATATGGTGTACTTCCATAACATGTTAGTTATCATGTATAAGGCGTTTTATAGAATTGTAATACGTCTGACGTTTTTAATGAACGTTCATTATATCAGTTTTTGGGGAGACACTTTTCTTCATGTATGCACGTGCGTGGTTATATTGTTAGTTTTATTGTATATTGTATATGAAGATGAAAAGAAAGTTGTACTTGATATGAACGCCGCATCAGGATGTCTCTTTTGACCTTCCATAAATCATGATACGGTCGACCAAATGTATACGTTTTGCTCTAAATTATCCAACACCAGGTTTGGTACTACTGTCAGTCTACCTCATAAATCCCTAACAAACGGTGAGCAAGAAAATATTAATGGACAGTCGCACCATTGGCCAAAATCCCCCCACCTCCCTATAGCCATAGCCACGACCATCCAATCTCCATCTCCGACAGTTCTCCGAAATACCTTTCCACACAGTTATCTCAAACGAGGTCTCCCTACCGCTTATACCAACACCCACTTATGAAATCGCCATATTCAGCAGTGACCCAACGTCCATCCGTACAACATGCTCAGCAAACCACATACTCTCCCTCATGACCTTCTATGTAAGACACCTAGTCATCCCATCTTCTACTCCCGGATATCTTTCAATCGTTTATATATATATCCGCTTAACTCTTGCGATCCTTCTCGTCCAATTATTTCCACAAACTTGGAGTATCTGCTAATGAGCACAATACCGAGCCACTGTCTCCAGCCCATACATACACGCTGGAATAACGCATGCACCCCCAAAATCCTTTTTATTTGTTTGGGCATATGCCTATCTGACATAACCCCCTCTACATTTCTGCATGCCAGATCTCCCGACTGAATCCGACCGCTCATTCCCATAAATACCCCCCATATACACAAACGTATCCCTCTTCGTAATACCCTTGCCTTTGGTTATAACCAGCTCCTGTCGCTCCATGCCCACTAATAGCACTTCCGTCGTATCCAGGCTCATACATAACACATATATATATCCCTCTCAAGTAAATCCTTCCATTCTACCAGAAACTTCGGCAACCACTGCTTAATATACATAACTACTGCTAGTTCGTCAGCTTATACAATCTTTTTTCCGTAAATTCCTAGTGCTGAATTTTCTGCTAATTACCTCCAGTATTAAAAGGAAGATAAGTGGACTTAGCGCACTATGCTCACTGAGCCCAATATTAACCACAAACTCTTCGCACATCCCCGAACCAATCAAAACCATATCCTATAACATTCCACCTTCATAGAGGCCCTCAACAACCCTGACTTCCAATTCAATGAAACCCACCCACCTGGACGTATACATAACCAATTCCCTAGGAACCGTATCATAGGCCTTCTCCAATTCTTTAAAACCCAAATCCAGACTCCCTTTCACCCCGGCTTCTTTTCCACCAGCTGCCTAAGTGAGAACAGTCCATTTCCCCCGAAACCTTGTTGTTCCTACCATATCTACTTTTGAACTCTAGTCCTAATTATTCAATTCTTCTATCCAAAATCGTTTCCAGAATCTTAACAACCTGTCGCAGTCGTGTGATTTCCTGGTACGTGCCTCGATCATAAACATCCCCCTTTGCTTCAAAATAGGCACAATCATACCAGTATGTCATGAGTCCCTTGGGATACTTTACTCCCTCAAACACACGTTAAACAATATCTGCAACCAATTCACTCCCACCTCTCGTATATTAACAAACATGTATACCATGGTTTCATCCAAACCATCAGCCTTCTGCCTCTTTGTCCGTCTCAGCGCCCAAATCCACCTCAAATTCAGAGATTTCCTCCACCTCAATATTACCCCTGATTGCGCTAGGTAGTTCCAGATCGACACATACTCTCTGATTGTTGAGCTCCCTAAAATATGTATCCCCCACGTAATTACCTCATCCTTGATATTGTTCAACCTACCATCCGTATCCTTAACTAATATCCCCCCTTAATATCGGTACCCTCTTCCTTCTTGTGCCGTGCCATCTTAAACATACTTTCACCATCATCACCTACCTGCTTATAAATTTTATCTTCGATGTCACACTTAGCCTTTTCTACAACCCTTATAGCTGCCCTATTTTTCGGCACATAATAGTAACGTAAAGCTAACTCCCATTGTATCCATGTCCTTGATATCTTCCAGTTTCTTCCAAACCACCATCTACGTCCTTCATTAACCACATCTGACTTTTCTTACACCACCCTCCCCCGCTTGCTCGAAGTCATACCACAAAGTGTATATGCCCCACCCACATAAGTTAGTTTAAAGAACTCCCACTGCCCCACTCTTCCTCTACCCCGCCCACCTTCTCATGTAGCTCCGCAAAGCTACGTGACTCCCAATTATTATATTCATCAACCACCCGACGACTTATAACTTGTTGTCCCACTTCCCTCACCACATTACCCTTATGTAACAATAGTGAAAATATGAGAGGCTAAAGCTGCGTGATAACATGCACCCCCACTCCCACCCCACACTAAAAATGTACAATCCTTAGCTCTCCACAACTCCCCCTTCCTAACCACTAGCCACCCATACCCCTTCTACCGAACCTCCATATGTGACATTGTCATTTTCGGGAGTCGCCCTTCATCCATGCGCTTTACATGCCCAGCCCACCTCATGTTCCCCCTTATCACCCTCTCTGTAATACTCACATTCATCCCAATCTCCTCCCGAATATCCTCCAACCCTCCACCCGATTATGTCCACCCGATTAACCGTCGCAATCTTCCTCATCCAATTACTTTCGCATATTTGGAGTCTCTGTTGTTGGGCCATTGACGAGGAGAATGCCTCGATACTGTAAGTACATGCAGGGATGACACATGTACCCAATACCTTCCCTTTCAATTTATTTGAAATATGTCTATCTAACATACCCCCCTTTACATTTATCCAGGCCAGATCCCCAGATTTAATCATTTCACGCACCTCCCCACCAGATCGCCCAACCCCAAAAATCATCCCCCACTGAAAAATGCAAAACTATCACTCTGTTTAATAACTTTACTACCATGGTGGAAAAAATATTATTATACAAAACATTGTTATTATAACCAATAATATGTCAAACAATTAATGTAATAATCTATATAATAAATTGTCATGATAATGAATTAATATATATATATACTCATAATATTAACATAGATATATACTGGTTATTAACTAGAACACGTATTCAAATAATTATCCCCTCTTGTCTTGTCTGGTACTCTGAAAACACCAACTAGTGGTTATCACTGTAAAGGGGACAGTACGCAACATGCACAACACTAACCTAAAATATACTATCTTCATCCAAAAAATATATAGAGGAGTCT
>JAODAI010228064.1:0-10381 GCA_027575025.1 Scotoplanes globosa | reverse complement strand
AAGCGCTTTGAGGTGTGACTTTTGGTCCTATGCAGGAAAAGCGCTATATAAATCACCATTATTATTATTATTATTATAATACAATGTCAATTTAAGCGCCACAATCGTAATTATTGGCAGATTTAGTATCGAATCCACGTGACTTTTGTTGGAAAATATTTTCCGAGAAATGAGACACACAAAAAAAGTTTCGATTTTGCGAACGATTGACCTCAGATCCGGAGATATATCTCTTCAATGCATTTTTAAAAATATGACAAATAGTACCAATTTAATACCCAAAATACTGAAATCAAACTAAATTGCTTGACTGAACAAACCATAGCATCGAAACATACGAAAATTATGTAGTTTATGTTTTAAATAAGGGTCACAAAAATATCTAGTATACCATTGAAAACCGCATAATTCAGTTGATCGGTGCTAGGTGGCTGATTGAAGCTGCTAGAGTGATATGGCAAACTTTTCAATTTTAATTTGTAATGGTGACAATTATATACAATTGTCCACTCTAAGCTGACACGGCAATTGAATTTAAAAGAATATCAGTCGCTATGTTACAAAAACTTACCAATGTAATACTAATAATCGGCCTTAAGGAAGGCCTATTTAAAAGCGACCACCGAAGTGACTGAAGCGAAGACTTTTAGACTACAACTTTACAGCATGTGGTCATCTAATTTATCAATTTGGAAGCCAGATTATTTTTATTTGGTGAGCGTTTTTTGCTAAAAAAATACATCATTGTGAATCCCGACCCGGTACTTGAACTCATATCCACATTACTGAACTTCGCATAACTGAGCTTCTATGTGAGTTTACCCCAAAGGCCACCTAATCACCCTACACATTGTAGTCATTGTTAGTACCAAGCGAGTACGTGCAATTCCATATTATTTGATTATATACAGTATGTAATAATAAGTTTGCCTATGAACGGAAGCAGTTGTATATAAAGCATCCGATATAGGGCAGACTTGTGGAAGTGAATTTTATTTTATTTTAAATTTCTCTGTTAATGATTAATAAAATAAATCATGGACATATAATGTAGGTTAGGCGTACATCATCCTACGTCCCTTTGGCAATGGCATCTATGGCAGTATAATTTCCATTTCCAATAACCAGTTATGCGTGTCGTGTAGTCTATGCGGTGGGTGGACAGACACGTGGAATGACCCACATCAATCAATATAATTAGAATGGCGCGCCGACGGTATAATAATCAGCAGAAGATTTCTATGAATTGTATTTACACATGCATTGCTCTCAGAGTAATACTGTTAGAATAATATGTATTGATTACTATTCCACCGATTAACAGAGGACGGCAGATGTTGTGGTGAAAAAAAAAACTGTTTCAACTTCATTAAATGAAACCAATGTTTGTTTGGAACGTATATGTAGTGGTGGCGTATCATAAACATAATTTGATTTAACTAAGTAAAGATCATGCGTATATACTCTGACATATATGTATGTAGATAAATCGGGTCCTTGTATCAATCGTTTCATGGTATAACATTATTGTGGTAACGTCAACAATATTGGTAGGTGCTCCATATAACTACAATTAAACATAGACATATACCATAACTATGTCGATATAATGTTATTATATAAATATCAAAATGTATATATAAAGGAAGTTAGCTGATATTTTAGAGCAGAACATTATCTACAAAAGAATCAACTCGGTCACTTCCGTTCTCAATATATTAAGGTTTGAAGTTGGCAATTAAAAACGTCATTCTGTTAAAGAACTGCCTTATCAAGACTAAAGTGGCATAGCGTCCTTACAACTAAAGTATATATATAGTCTGTTATATGGCTTGAAATACGTTTTCTTAAAATGTTAAAGTCCGACAACGTTCAAACTTGGTACGAAGGTTGACCCCAATACATACAAGAATTGTGTATTTTTTGTGGAGTTCAAAGGTCATTTAAGGTCAACACTGAAACTATGTGTTCAGTGTTTGATCTCAATTGACCTTTGACCTCCACCAAAATAACACAAGCCTTTTGTGCATATTGTAGTCAACCTCAATACCAAATGTGAACGTTATCTGACTTTAACTTTTTGAGAAAACATATTTACAAGCCATATTTCAGGCTATGCAATTTAGTTGTACGTCACTTTAGTCTTGATAGAGACGGTCTTTAACGTAATAGCGTTTTGTGATTGCCAACTTAAAACCTTAATACATTGAGAAAAGGAATGGCAGGTTTGACTCTAGTTCAACATATTATGTAGATAATGTTCTCCTCTATACCATCACGTTTGTTTTAGAGTTTGACCTCAAATGACCTTTGACCTCCACCAAAATGTACAGAAAACTTGTATGCATTGGGGTCAACCTTCATGCCAAGTTTGAACATTATCGTACGTTAACTTTTGGAGAAAACGTATTTACTAGCCATTTATCAGGCTATTTCTGTACTTTAGTTGTAAGGACCATACGTCACAATAGTCTTGACAAAGACGTTTATAAAAAAATGGCGTCCTAAATTTGAAAAATTCAAACATCAATATATTGAGAACGGAATGTCTGTTTTGACTCTAGTTTGAAACATTTTGTAGATCATTTTCTGCTCTATAATACCAACTAACATTATAAACAAACTATACAATCCCTTTAATGCCCATGTTGGAGTTGGTGAAGAGGATTGTATAGGGAATTTTGGATGGGGTACGAGGAACAGGGAGGACAGCGAGTTTTGTAGCTTTGCCTCCGCAATGGCATGGCGGTGGCCGACTCTTTCTTCAAAGTGAGAGCCAGTCACAAAATATCGTATAAGAGTGGGTTGCACAAAACGGAGGTGGATTTACTGTAGTTAGTAGTGGGAAATTGTGAAGAGCTAAAGTCTGTAAGATTTTAGCCGGGGAGCATGTTACCACGCAGTACAAATCTCTTGTTTTTGAAGAGTAATGTAGTGAGGGAAGTTGGCCAAAAAGTGATTAAATGGTGGTTTTGTAAGGGGCAGGTGGCTGAAGTGTATAAGCCTATAAGGATAGGGTGGTGCGGAGTTTTTTGAGCTACATGATCAGGTATGTGCAGGCGCGGATCCAGTAATTTTCACACGGGGGGGTCCGGGATATTTACTGATTTGTTTATTTCACTGATCTGTATTATACACTATCTAAGCGGAGCGCCACCATAGTTGGCGCGGAGCGTCCAAGAAAATTTCCGACAAACGTGAAATATTTGCCACAATCATCCACACATGTAACCTGGTTATGTGTGCATATTGTCGTCAATTGCATGTACATACAGAAATGCGAGTGGGATGAAGGGGGTGTGGTCCTACCGGGGATTTTTTTCAAAAGCATGAGCGAAATCCGGACCCACTGCACCCCAGGATCTAGCCTGGGGGTCTGATCGGTGATAATATGTTTTGTATATTTAACCATAGCTGTACTGGTTATGCAAAAATATGAGCGCAAATTGAAGGTACAATTGCGAGTGCCAGACGCGGGAAACTGGGTGAGATTGTTTATAGACCGAGGTTCTACCCAGGATTTTTTAAAAGTGATGGGCTGAAATGCCCGGTCCCTGGATCCCCGATTGTATCGGCATATAAGGCATATATTTAAAAAAAATCACCGCCGAGCAGGGGGTGTCCGGACCCCCTGGATCCGCGCCTGAGGTGGGTAGAGGAAGAGTGGGGAATATTTAAGGTGGCTTTTGTGTGTGGGGCAGATACACTTTGTAGAAGGATCTCGGGCAAGAAAAGCCAGATGTGGTGGATGAAGGATGCAGAGAGGGCGGTGGGTAGTTGGATTCAACCGGAGTTAGCCTTACGTTACCTGTATGGGCGGAAAAAGAAAGCAGCTACAAGGGCGGTAGAAAATGCAAGATATGATATGGAAGATACCATGTATAAGCAGTTAGATGATGATGGGGGAGGAAACTTATCTTTAAGATGGCACGTAACAGGAAGGAAGAGGGCGTACATGTTAAGGGAGGCAACATGGATACGAATCCGGATGGGAGGTTAGTCGCGGACAATGATGATGTTATTAGGGTATGGGATAACTAATTCAGAGAGCTATGCAATCAGGGAGGAGGCGCTGATCTGAATTTACCCAGCGCAGTGAGTGGTAAGATTGAGGTCGTCGATATTTCGGACTTTGAGGTGGATTGGGCTCTGAGACGGATGAAGAGGGATAAGGCTGCGGGTTTGGACGAAACGAGGGTGGAAATGTTTGTACTTATGCATCGAATGTGGGAATTAAGTTGTTAGGTACACTGCTCAATGTGTGTTTGAGGGAGGGGAGTACCCCAAAGGAATGGCGCACTGACTGGGTGATGTTCATGACCCAGAAAAGTATCGGGGTATCACATTGTTAGGACAGGATTTTAAGCTTTTGGAAAGGATTTTGGATAGAAGTATTAGTGTTACAGTTGAGACGGAGATCGGGAGGAATAGCAGGGATTTCATAAGGGAAGAGGGACAAGAGATGTGCTGTTCTCACTTAGGCAGCTTGCAGAAAATAAATGGGAGCGAATTATTTTCTCAACAAGAGCAGTACCAAGGTCATCAATATTCACATTAAAAAGAAAGGGATATAAAATACCTCCCTGCCTGATACCACTACCAATAGTAAAATCATACGAAATATTTTTCCAAATTTAACACAAAACAATTGATTACAGTACCAGAAAATTAATAGGCGAATAAAGATAAAAGGAAATTTCTGCTCAATAAGTTTCTTAAATAAAACTCAAAAATTAACTCTGTCCGAAAGTCTTTTTCGCATCTTGGAGACATAGATGAACATAGCTATCCCTAGAAGTGTATTAATATATAGTTTAATTTAACGTGAGTGAAAATGCATAGGTCGGTACCATGGTTCTTCCTAAATTCAAACTGGTGATCATCAGATTTATAGTATTCAGAGCAGCTATATATTAGGCATAGGAATCTTAGATGAAATAGTAAGCGCAATTGCTCTATAATTATCTTTATCAGTGAGGTCCCAAGTTGTACTTGTAATAATATGAACAAGGGTAACTTTAGTCATGTCCTCTGCAAAACTAATGACGTGTAGCACACGCAATAAGCAACTTAACAACACATATATATGTGGGTTGAGCATACTTGGGGGAAGTTGGGGTACCCTATAAAGATACCATTGAGGAGACTGTTGATAATCTCAGTAATATGATCATTTAAATCAATATTAACATATAAATGATTTTGTGGATTAGCCATGTGGGTCACAGCGTGGTTAACATGGTCTTTAGCGCGTGATAATTAACAGGAACACAATTAAGGAGCCCAGCAAAGTGATCCGCCGACATGTTCCCTATATATGTTACCTTCACCAGTGACATACCACCGACAAACGTAGGTAGCTCAATGTGTACGTTATTAATACGGTTAAAATTTGACCAAAATTAATTATAATTCAGTGGATTATCAGCATGCTTATCAGCTTTGATTTTATTTTCATCGCTCGTACATCTACATATAGTGCATATCTAGAACGACTAAATCGCATATTGTCATAAATAGCATCCCTCCTAACTTTTGTTATTCCGTGACATAAAATAAGATAACCGTCCTAGCTTTAGAGTGAAGATCATTGACATAATCATTACAGGGCGCATACTTGATGTAGCAGACCTAAAAATGTATGCATCCCAATTGGGATATAGCTCAGCAAGTAACTTCATAACCAATCTTTTATTCTAACTCTAAATGATTATATTCACTAAGTGGGATACTTTAGCTTCAAGAAGACTGATGTCTGCTACATGAAGTATATCCCCATTGCCGTCAGGAATTACACAATTTCTGCTGACCTTCTTTTTACCACATAAATAAATAGTGTAATCTTTAGCATGAATAATAACGTTAATGATATCATCATACAGAGTATTAATTTTTTTATGGCATTCAGTACAATTAATGTTTTCACAAGTATACATTTTATCAGGAATGAAAATATCAGTCACGTAATTTTCGCTGGCAATGTAGTAGAAATTGTACAGCTACTTTAATCCCATTTGACAGAGGCTGGGTAACAATCATGCTTCCTACATAACCGACAGCACATGACGTAGATATATTAATTGAACAAACAAAACTAATAGGTCAGAAAGGATAACAATTATTAAGAATTTCTAGGCGTTTGATACATTTATATGTACTGCAGCAACGTGTGAGGCAATAAATGGTCCAGACACGAGGTGGTCCGGTGTATATTTATTAATAATATCAGTGAATTGATCTCCACTCTGGTATAGGACCCCATAGGCTACAATAAGCTTTTGTCATCGCATAACTGCTTGAGATCATTGCGAAACGGTTTCCCAAATAACAATCAATGGTATCACTTTAATTATTGAATAATAGAGTTATTTTTTACCTTTAACTATAAGCGTCGTCCACCAACTGCAGGATGTAGCCCTCTGTTAGACCTTTCCATGTTATCATGTCCAAAGCGGTTTGTGTCGAAAGAACCTCCAGCACATTTAGTGATGTCATCTCTCCATCTTGTCTTGAGTCTTCCTCTGGATCTTTTCCCGGTTCTTGCATGCATGGTTGCCATTCCGTGGTTCGTTTGGTTCAATGGTTCTCGTTCATTCTTGCCACATGACCAGCCCATTTCCACTTCATAGAATCGATTGTATTCTCAGGCGAATCAACGGGCAGATACACGCATATAATCACCACCCTGTGCCAACTTGCCAATGGAAACTCTTATTAATCTGTTATCCTGGAAGTCTACAGTGTTAATGCAGGAATCAAGCTTACTATTCCACACACCACCACCATGCACTCTAAAAACAAAAGAGTGAGAATTTACTATTCAAGAGTGGTCCCTGGCTACACTCATTAAAAGAGTGAGTTCTCACTCGTAAAAGAGTGAGTTCTCACTCGTAAACGAGTGGATCTAGACGATAATAGTTCAGAACCACTCTTTTACGAGTGAGATCTCACTCTTTTTAAGGAGTGTAGCCAGTGACCACTCTTAAGGAGTGAATACTCACTCTTCTGTTTTTAGAGTGTAGGCATGCATACTGAACCTGACGAAACTTCTATAGGAGGCGCATATATTTATCTCAATGTGATACAAAAAGCGCTTCCGTGACATATTATTGCATACCCAACGTGGATTACAGGAGATACTAACTTTGTTTCACCAAAGACTGTCCTATATACCGATTGAGAAACCAAAGTGACATCACAAAGTATATTATACCTCAGCACGAAATTACGACTTGATGCATTCTTAACGAGGTGTGAATAAAATTGGCGCATCTAACTGACAGATACGATTAACAATATATTACGTGACTGTTTTACGCCTTATGTGTAAGAAAACGAAGCGAAACTTGATAGTCGCAACATTTCGAATGACATTTGTAATCATACCGACATACTGACCGGCGTGAGGCCATAAGCCGCCATCGTATAATTACATTTCAATATTTAATTTCAATCTGCTCAATCGGTGTGCCTTCTCGGGAGATGTAAGGGTTTAGATTATAAAGTTATTTTTTTATATTTATTATGGAACATTTAAACTATGCGTCAGAGCAACCTATATAATTATACATATAGGTGTATGTACATGTGCGGCAACGCAGCCATTACTATGTTACCAGAGGTTGTGGGCTAAATTGGCTACTTAGAGGATGGTTTGCACCAGGGACGGAGACATGATTCCTAGATGGTATCGGTCGCCCCACCTCGAAATGGGGCTTAACCAGTGTATCAGCGCATAACAGGTGTGGATATTCCTAACGTTGATACCAACATGGGGCTACTTAATATCAGTTTTCTTAATCTACAGGGGCTGGGGTATAGGGTCAGATATGGAGGTTGGCGTATAGTTTAACGTGGGATAATTAAGAGTGGTGTATAATACTGCATTTTATAAAAAAAAAGAAGTTGGGGTAACTAGCCGAGATGCCTCCCTGTGGATATGCTGCACTCCGTAGGGCCGTCACTATACCATTGACTTTAAATACACTGGGATATGTTGATGTTAACAATGGGTGTAACCATTAAAGGACTCAACAAGTTTGTAAATAAAGTTAGTTGATATTATAGAGCAGAAAATTATCTACAAAATGCTTCAAACTAGAGTCAAATTGACTATTCCGTTCTCAACATATTGATGCTTGAAGTTGTCAATTTTAGAATGCCACTTAATTAAAGAACGTCTTTATCAAGACTAAAGTGACGTATGGTCCTTACAACTATTAAAGTACATATAAATGCGTACATGCGTTTTCTCGAAAAGTCAAAGTTTCAAACTTGGTATGAATGTTGACCATAATGCAAACAAGACCTGTGTTATTTTTGTTAGAGGTCAAAGGTCATTTGAGGTCAAACACTGAAAACATAGTTTTAGTGTTTGACCTCAAATGACATTTGACCTCTACCAAAAACAACACAAGTCAGGTATGCATTGGGGTCAACCTTCATACCAAGTTTGAACATTGCCGGACTTTAACTTTTCGAGAAAACGCATTTACAAGCCATTTGCCAGGCAATACCAGGCAATATATGTCGGTCTGTACTTTAGTTGTACGGAGCCTTCCCCCACCCCCTATTGGGGAATGTCTTCCCCTATCGGGGAATCCCTAGTGCCGCCCTTGAAAATACCTATATATCTATCGATACTATTCTTAAGAACATTGGCACTATATTCATATACTACCGACTCTAGCAGACCAGACCACTCACCCACCACTCTACGGGAGCAGAAAAAATCACAATATCTCAGTAATCGGGAATACTTTTTACGCAAACAGATATAGTGTGGCTGTGAAATCATCGAAATTTAACTGTCGAAACTGGAAACATATTAATCCCGAAGGCAAATGCTGTTTGCACAGAAGCTTTTTAGGGGTTTAAGGGGAGCTGAACCCATATATGCTGTATGCCCAGTTCAAAAATGGTGACAAATACCTAAAAATTGTCAAATCCAAAATGGCCGCCGCCATTTTTAAATGTATTTATGTAAATATCTTTTGATAAGGTAGAAACATGAAATAAATGTACTTATGGGGGTTGTCATATATTGAGAGTTCAATGACATAATTTATTTTGTGATCAGATGTGAAGAAACTGATGGGAAGTCATGTTTTTTATAATTATATAAGTAGAGGCATGTAGGAGTACATACGTACATAGTTACGTAATCTTAGAAGAGGATAGTAAATTATACCATTGTACTCGATGTCGCTCTAGGCTTTGTTGATATTAATGAAGCCTAGCACGTGACATAAACAATATATTTTTTATAAAAGATGAACTAAAGTATTGCTTTGTATACGCACGTATATATTGTATAGCCGCCGCGCTAGAGGGACTGCTCTGGATTTACGATCCTATAGGGTTGAAAGTTCGAGCCCCATTAGGTTCATTGCGGTTGACGTCAGGAAAGGCATCCGGTCATAAAGTACTACGTCGTACTTAGCAAGTACTTGCATTAGCAAGGCACCGTATAAGCCCCGCAAGGGGAGTGGCAGACGTTAGAAACTTCATATGATATATTGTACATATACAGGCTGAAAGGCATGATATATATCTATGTTGCACATATAAATGATATGGGCCTATTTATGTGTGTTTACATATAAGTGGGATTCAATATTTCTTCATTCGTTGTGTTGTTGTTGGAAACATACAAGTTAGAGAATCAGACTATTTTTCAATTTATATATATTTCTTTAGGAAAGTTATATAGTTGGCCTTAGGCCTGATGAATTGATATTCTTTCAGACCGCATTAACGGTTACGGCATTTTTATGATAGACTTACTTGCGGGACATGACGGCAGATTTTAAGCTTTCATAATTCGACCTGCCTACATTGACCTGGATATTACGGTAGGAAATGGAATGTGGTATATGCATTAAATACATAAACAGGCATCAAACCATAACACCCTCCACAAAACAAACAGTTCCCACTACCCATAGGCGATCATCCGTATTGATGCAAATGGTGAATGTTGAAATAAGGTGTAGGTATTATGTCATGCACGTGTAATATATGAGTATATGATATACATAAGTATTATGTAATGTGTAATGTATACGATATACGTGATATACATAAAGACCACTACACAAACACACCCATATATATAAATATATGAATATATATAATGAATGATATACAAGCGAATACTATATGTAGTGACAACATAGCGCAATATTTCGAAGTCAAAACGACCTTAATTGTGTAAGGTCACCTTCTCATTTGCATGGTATTTTGGCAGTAGTATTGTGTTTGTGCGTTCTGTTGACGGCCTTCAGTGTATTTTTTTGTTAATTACAAATGTCAGGCTGCGTTGCATTAGCCTGAAGATGAAGTCGTATTGACTTCGAAATAATGCGCTATGTTGTCACTA
>JAODAI010227953.1:0-10382 GCA_027575025.1 Scotoplanes globosa | reverse complement strand
TGTGGGTAAGACGAGAACGCCAATGACCAGGGGTAATATTGTCAAAGTGCTTTGAGATCTGGTTCTAGATGTAAGGCGCTATATAAAGACTTAATTAATTATTAAAATCTTCAGCAGTACTTGATGACCAACAATATCACCAAGTAACTATGAAAAAATAAATCTATAACAAATCTAGAATGGGGGAGACGGGGTAATGATGGCCCCTCTCAATATTTTTTACGGTTGCCAAGCAACCGCTGCGGATATGAATTGTTCCTTCTATGATTTTTGTATATCATGCCTTACGCACAGTTTGACACCACAGCCGTCTATGTAGAACCTCAGTGACGTAGCCAATGTGGGGAGGGGGAGGGGGAAGTGGAGAAAGGTTCCCCATATAATTTTTGGGGACAACGAGGAAGATGGGAAAAAAATGGGAGAGAAAAATTATAATATTATAACTGAAAAGTAATTGCCACAGAATGGACGACCGATTGAGGGTGTCGGTGTCAATGAATTCCCCGAGTGGCGATAGACGTCCCCCAAAAGTGAGATTTCTTCCCAGATAGAGGGATATTTCTTCCGGCGCGGTCTGAAATACAGCTTAAATTTATGAGAGACGATGGATAGAGCCTCACCCTGCTTGGGAACGGTGGCCTCCCCGCAAACCCCGTCACCGCCATTGCTTTCGCCATAGCTATAACTGGGTAACTATATGACATGGGTGCTGTGTGGATGCTCAATGAAACCAGAAATATGAAACTCCGGGGAGGCACACGATTAGTGGCGTCGCACATAATAAACTAAATGATATCATACACACATCATGAAGGGCCTCCAGATTTAAACATGTTAATAATTTCCACAGAGTGGTAAACAACATCCAGGCTGGATGAGGAAGGGGTGCCACTCAGGATTTATCCGACGAAGGTTACCTTCCCCAACTTGACGCGGGAAATATTCCGTGTCAGAGAAGTCTTAATTAACATATAATACGTTTAGATTTGGGAATTGATCCTACGTGCATATTAGTCAAATTTGTTTTACAAAATGTCACTTTGTCACTTTGAATTATATAGCTAAATAGGTGAAAAAGCTAGCACCATTTTGCGGCATCTAAGAAAGCCTGGCTACGCCCTTGTGTGACCTTCCCACGGTGGATATCACATGAATTTAAGAAATAAAAAAAAATGTGATTTTTTGCATACACTTAGCAAATGAACATATAATAGTATGTGCTATAACACTATTATTTGTAAATTAATCGACATTAGATTTAATGTACAAGTCTGAACTTGTTGTCAAACACAAACCTATTTATTTCAAACAATACCCGCCCCCCCAAAAAAAAAACAAAAAAAAAACATCAACAACCCCAGAACAATATAATACATAAAGAAAGAAAACAATAGAATACGTAGAAAATACCGAAAATACCGAAAATCATGAAAAAACGATGAAATACATAAGAAAATACTAAGTAACGTAATACAATAATGTCATTTTTTCGTTAATACCAGTTTGAAAATATATTGCTAATACATATTTACCTCTCGCATGTTTTATATTTGGATTTAGTGAAGTTACAGTTGTAATGACGGTGTGGTAATTTTCGGGTTGGGAGAGAAAATTAGCACATTAACATGTTAATTAGCATAACATTAACATTTCTTAACATTATTGGGAAAAAATGACCCCAAGTAGTGCAGAACATATTCAGAGCTCAAAATAGTCCATGTAAACTACGGTTAAAGTACGGACGGGCTGTGTATTATCAAGGATGCCCAACGCTGATGTCACCACTGCTTCCAACCACTCAATAATTAAAAGGAACTTGCACACCGCTGTCAAAATACTAAAGGTGTATTAATAGTGTATGGGGAACGTCTTTGCCAATATAACGAAGACTGACTTTTGTGTTAAAGTTCAAACAACAGTACTATTACTACCGCTGACTGAGCAAGGTTCAGCTCACACACATTCAATTTCTGCGAACTTCTTTGGCATTGGAAGTTATTGTAGTTATACTGCAATGACCTGGATTAGAGTGTGTATATTGAACTTTGGCTGTAACCGGCAGTTATATGTGAAGTCCTGTGCCGAATATGTTACGAAATAGACTCACTATCATTTATCATGGTAAGCAATTGCACGAAATAGACCTAATACCGAAGTATCATAGGAATAACGTTAGGCCTAGGTTAGGCCTAGGTTAGTGTGTATAACTATACCTAGTTGCTGTGTCCTACATGGATGCAATGTCGGTGCCTGCGGCGTCATACACTGTTCGCCTTCATTCATTGTACGCAAAGCGCCATTGGCGTTACAGAAATGTTTTGCCTTTTCTGGAAAGGCTTAGATGTAAAATGGTGCATGCTATCATTCATTTCCGACTGTTCCAAAGGCTTAGATGTAAAACTGTGGGTGCTATCATTAATTTCCGGCTGTTCAATTATACTAGCCCATGCCTACATTATATTCCAAGGTGTCAGGTGATAAAAGCAATATCTTTATGTCCAGTGAAGAATGGTAGACATATACTGTTTGTCGCCTAATGCATAAGAATATCTACAAGTATTTCTGGCATGATTTAAAAGCCTAAAAACCCAACATGTGTTATAAACTCCTAACCCTAACCATTGTTTACATTTGTATAACATGCTATGAACACAGGAGCACATAACAGCTAGTTACAGGTCGATAATTAGGCATTTATATGCTCCTGTGTTATAATTATCTATTCTGCATGTGGTGGTATTTCACGGTTGACAGTTCATGGACACCACGTATATTTCAGGAAAGATACTTCTTGTGCATTTTATGAATCAATTTAACTAATGTTGTACCATTTTTTGAGTTCATTTATATCTGCCAGAGAATTATGAGAAGTTAAGTTTGTATACATGGTAGATGAACAGGAATTCCTTAATGAGGGGGAGAATACTGTCTTTTTGTAAAGTATAGATTGACGTCCATCCATCGTCTAAGCGGAGTGCCGATTCGTTTGACGTGCAGTATTTGTTGGTCTCACAAAGGTGCTTAGATGTGAAATGGTGTTTCATTTTTCTCTGTTTAACAAAGTTTTTAAGTGCCCAAAGCCTGTAAATTATAACTTATTAAATAAGAAATAAGCCAGGTACAAGGGTAGGATATGGGTCTTTTGCATTGATAAGTATTTTGTTTAAGTGAGAACCAGAGTTAATTATAAATGACTGCTAATATATTTTTTTGTTGTAATTTTCACCACCAACGTCCCCACCATTTATCTGGGGAACATTCCATCTGGTCCCCATGATGACTAAGCCAGGCAGACTGCAGACAGTGTAGTCTAGTAGTATCTCCCCACTGATTTGTCAATTTAGTAGGCCTATATAAGCCGAGCAGATAGGAGTCATAACCCGCAGATCAGGGGCGTAGCCATACTTTTACTGTAGAGGCGGGGGGGGGGGGAGGGGTGAATCCCAACTTTTGCCAGTAGGTCGACTATTGATTTTTCAGCTGGTTCCCACACCACCGCCCCATACACGTATCCATAGCTTGACAAGCTTTTGATCATACTGTGGTCAAATACATGTTGCGTTGAGCCGAAGTGTGAGCACATCAGTCCAAGTCTCGGTCTAGAAGTAAGTTACCCTCCTGCTTGACAAATGCCACTTCATAAGTCCTCCGCGAGTTCGGTTAAATAAATACATAATTGTAATTTTATATCGACCATTCGACTGTACCTCGTGTTTCTTCGAAAATGCTAAATTAATGAAAACCTGATCCACTATTGACAGGGATTCTCACCTACAGTTTCAACGATCGATGTTGCCGACGAACGCAACCTACAGGTCACTCACGTCACGTATGGTGTATCTTACTCCTATATACTTCCGAATTTCCCCTGTGAGTTTGACACGTAGCCTCGCTCGGACAGTATGGTAGTGATCCAATGAGTGCAACATTGAAATCAATTAAGGGAGGCATGATCTTGAACACCCTAGTCCCCACGCATGATTCGAGAGGTATGCATGATACGTCTTATGACAAATTCTTTCTCTGAAAAAATCGGTCGGTACTGTCAAAATCGGCCGGTGCCTATGTACATGTCTCAACTTTTATTGACCTAACCTTCTTCATAGTTGTTGACATTGGGGATTAGTAGCAAGGGTGGCGCCAACGGAGGTGACGGGGATACATTTGAGTTCTTCAGGAATTTCTAAATGATATATACACGGTTAGATTTTTTTTAAATTAACAAAGGCCTGTATCACATTTTTAGAAATTATGGCGCATAGGTTCTCCAACGGGGGACATGGATCACCTACTGGGGGTGTGGTAATCTCCTTCCATTTATTTAAATTCATATTATAATTTACGTATATTATAATGATATAAAAATCCAACCGTGCATATGCGCAAAGTTGAAACAAAATTGTATTGATAAAGGCTAACATCACACATTTAAGCACCACTTGAGACCCCGTCGGGGGGAGACTATCCCTATCTAGGGGAAGCAATCTTACCATCGGTGACATCGGGGAAGCTAATCGGGGAATTCGTGGCGATACCCCTGCCCCAGCCCGTACCAATATATAACATTATGAACATGTTTAATCAGGACGCCCTAATGACGTGGGTAGAACGTGTTTATGTTTTAATAGAAATAGGAACCAAATAATAGGAATCACTAACACCTGCTATAACACACTAGAAACAATATTCAAAAGTAAAAAACACAAGGACGACCAATCACAACTCTATTATAAGTAATTCAAAAACAATTTAAGAGATCTGACCATCCATAGCTTTCACGATGCAATATATCTTGCGCAGGATCGTGATAGTTGGAGGAAAATTATCACAGAGCATGTTGTTTAGACGAGACTTTACGTACTATGCTACTACTACGACCGTCACTGGTGGTATGTGCCTACTAGTCTGTATCTTTCTGGCTGCAACGAGCATACTCAGAGCTTCACAATGCATATTCCCATTTAGACCACCATGCCGAATATGTTATTATAACGCAGGAATATATAAATGCATATTTTTCGACCTACAGTTAGCTTTCATGTGATCCTGTGTTAAAAATGTTATGCACAAGTTATGATACTGGTTACGTTTATGTGTTTAGGATTTTGGACCTCTAATTTGACAGAAATGGTTTCGGCATGGTTTCGGCATGGCTGCTATCGCCCATACTCATAATTAGAACGCCAATACTGTGTCGGTGTACTGCGTCCAATAAAACACATGCGTTTGGCACCACCCTCACTCGTTCCCCCTGACTATTATACCAAAAATTCGGCGTTTCGCGCCGAATACACGGCCGCATTTCTCACAAACTCGTTTCACCATAATTGTACATACCAACTAATTTTGACGGCGCGTCGTGACGAATATACCGCACAAATTTACAAAGACTCACCAATTGACCCAAATGTTATATACCAATCCGGTCTTTTCATGGCGATTCCCGCCGAATAAACAACACATTTTTACTAGATCACAGACTCAATTGTGGTATACAATTCCTCACCTCTCCGTCAGCCTTTCGGAAAATGTCCAAATAATGATATGTACTCTCGTCCATCGGACGCCGGACGTATACACGGCGGTCCCGTGGCAGGATCACTCATACCTACCTCGACATATATGGTCAATCACCTTAGATGACCATCCATGAATACATCTGATACCGATAGTGCATCATGTGCGGGAGAACCCTTATAGTTATTCAGATCCAGATCCAGACTCACTCATTTCAACAAACTTTGATGTACCATTTTTTACGGCGCTTTGAGCCAATAATGACTCAAGGTCATTTCCCTCGACTGGTTCCAGAGGTGTGGTGGGGAGGGGTCCCACACACCCCTTGCGCACGCTGTAGCAGGGGGTGCAATAAACTAAATATGTAGACTTCCTGCACGTATAACTGCATGCAACTGTTGCAAAACTGAAGGTAGGTAGGTAGGTTCGTTTTTTACGTCCGGTCTGCTCTTATCGCGTACTTCAGAGTAGCATGGTTAAGATTTACGTATAACATTAAGTTAGAAAGTTAGAATAAGGTATTATATAATTAATACGTGGCCGAGGAGGAATGAGTAGGAACAAGAAGGTACCAACAGTCACGCCCTAAAAGTTTGTTAAATCTCAAAAGCTTCCTAAATACAGTAAGCTTCGTGAATAGCATAGATAGCAACAACGACGGGGCTTAACAGGGGTCACCCCCTCTCACGACATTAAAATGGATTAGAAAAGTATATCATAATCGTATTATATATAGCCTACAAGTAGAAAATATAGTATTGTATCAAAGTTGTATAACAGGATACTGTAGTATGCCCACCAGTGGCAATGATTTCATCAACTCTCAATAATTCGGGAATTATTTAAGGAACAGTCGGAATAGGAAGTGATAAATAAAACCATAGTGTCAATATTATAGGAAAGGTTTTACGGCTTGGTGCATATATGGTCAGTTTGGTTCAGTACACTTTTATGCAGGAGTGCAATTATAGTATACTATGACTTAATTATAGTATGGCTATGAATAAGCTGCTGTTAATTATACTATCTTATATATTTCAATTGTTTTTACATATATCAATTAATTTAAAGTAGAAAAACAGACTTGTATATTGCCACAACATAACTTATACACCACCGAAGAAAATATGTGGACACCTGTGTGAATAGGCTGGCTTTCAAATGCAGGGAGGAAGAGAGTCGTTTGGGAGAGCATCTTGATTTTCAAGTTAATATATCTAAATGCAGTTAAACCCAACCGATTTGGGTACCGAAAAAGCAACATTTTAAAGGTAAATAAGGTGACAATTAACATTCTATGTGTACAGTCTTGTTTCAATACAAAATGAAATATTTCCCAAGGGAACATTTATGCTACACTCAAACACTGAACACGTGGTTTTAGTGTTTGACCTCAAATAACCTTGACCTCCACCAAAAATAACACGAGTCATGTATGCATTGGGGTCACCCTTCATACTAAGTTTGTACATTGTCGGACTTTACCTTTTCGATAAAACATAGTTACAAGCCATTTATCAGTCTACCTGTACTTTAGTTGTAAGGACCCTATGTCACTTTAGTATTGATAAACTATTTTTAAATTAAATAGCGTTTCGAATTTGAAAACTTCAAACAGCAATATCTTGAGAACGGAATGGCCGATTTGACTCTAGTTTGAAGCATTTTGTATATAGCATATGATATCAACTAAAAATATTTACAACTTTACAATCCCTTTAACACCTTGGTGTGCACACAATATGGTATTGTACGCACACATTCAGACTATTTTGTTACTTTCTTATCAATGCTGTATTTAATCCCATATTTAATTCCTTAGTTAGCCGGTTAACTTTATTATCGTATATATCACTCCATAATTGTTTATTTAACCCACTATCAATGGACTAATGTCAACAAAGGTATACCGTACTAATATATCATTAAGGTAGCACTGATTTAGGTACAGTAGTAACGTACTAATATCAAAACTCAAAGGCTGCTGCGTCATTATATGCAGGATGTGTTTCATAAATTGAACTTATTTCCTTATTTGCCGATTTGAATTCATCATACCAGTAGGTCTGTTTGTGTTTATTTTAAGTTAATCATTACAATATATTAATTTATATATATGTGTTTTTCTTCAGTTGATCGTTGAAATATAATAATCTATGTATATCATTGTATTTATTTTCAGCTTCTGGTAACCAAGTTGTCAGTAAACGAATTAACTGGCTGTGTCTAGGTACGTTGTGTTTCACTTCCAGTTATTGAATGACACATCTACTAACTGGGTAACATTATGGAGACCCAACGTATTCAACCTAGACTTGTACTTATTCAAATGTTACTACTATTAGTGAGTTGTTCAAATGACGTAGTTGATGCCAAGAAGGTGCTCATGTCCGTCACTACTACGATCAATTCACCGAGTCATCTTATGGGATTATCAGCCATCACAGAGGCTCTTGTTCAAAATAATCATCAAGTTGTTCTTATGACAAGTGAGGCAAAAGGTACAGATGGTTTCGACAATGGAACTTATACCAGCACTCTGTTTTACAACACCAGTTACAGCAAAGAAGATTTGAAAGATAAAATGAAGTTATTCAACGATCTCGCAACCAGTCGATCATCAATGGGTTTCTTTCAAAAGTTTAGCACCCTGCAGAGTTTAATGTCTGAAGGGTGTGTTCAACTCTGGCAAGATTTAAAAACTCTTCAACTAATGAGAGATGAGCATTTTGATTTGATATTATCGTTTCCGTTCAATCCGTGCGATTGTCTCCTGTCTGCCTATTTAAAGGTACCACGTGTTGTGTATACGCCGTCTCTTCGTATACCCACTTTCCATGAGAGCATGATAGGTATGGTCGCACCATCAGCATATGTACCGTATGCAACATACACTAAGATGACCGATGTCATGACATTTAAACAACGTCTGGTAAACTTAGCAACCCCCATGTTGTGGAACTTTAAAGATTGGATGAGTAGTACCGTATTCCATCAAATTCAACAAGAGTTTTCCATTGACACAGATAAGAGTATTAACGAGTTACAATCAAAAGCTCTTCTATGGATCAGTCATACGGATCTGGCATTAGACTACCCCAGACCGGTGTCACCTAACTGGATTCCTGTTGGCGGTATCATCTCTAAGCCAGCTGGACCATTAACACAGGTCAGTAGTAAACAAGCTATCATTAACACAGGTCAGTAGTAAACAAGCTATCATTAACACAGGTCAGTAGTAAGCCAGCTATATCATTAACACAGGTCAGTAGTAAACCATCTATATCATTAACACATGTCAGTAGTAAACCAGCTATCATTAACACAGGTCAGTAGTAAACCAGCTATCGTTAACACAGGTCAGTAGTAAACCAGCTATCATTAACACAGGTCAGTAGTAAACCTGCTATCATTAACACAGGTCAGTAGTAAACCAGATATCATTAACACAGGTCAGTAGTAAACCAGCTATCATTAACACAGGTCGGTTGTAAACCAGCCATATCATTAACACAGGTCAGTAGTAAGCCAGCTATATCATTAACACAGGTCGGTTGTAAACCAGCTATCATTAACACAGGTCAGCAGTAAACCAGATGGACCTTCCGTAGTAACCATGTCATTGTAAATAGTAAAGGAGCTATCATTAACACAGGTCTGTAGTAAACCAGCTATATCATTAACACGGGTCAGTAGTAACCATGTCATTAATACATGTGAATAGTAAAGGAGCTACCATTAACACAGGTCGACATTAAACTAAGCACAGTGTTACCACACGTGGGCAGCAAACTAGTCACACCAATACCACACACGTGGGTAGTAAACCAGTTGTAGTAAAGTGGGCTGGTAATCATCAAACCAATTATATCATTTTTCAACAAGATATAATATCATCTCCAAACTATTATCAAATCTGGAAAATAAACTAGCTATGCCATTGTTAGCAGCCGTGTGACCGTCTTTAAATAATAGGTATATCATTAACATATTTGAGTAGAAAACCAGCTATGCCCTTACCAAGGGGTGGGGGTAATCACAAATAACTTAAACCATTACCAGGTGGATTAAATAATCTCAAAACATGTACTTAACAAACTCGGATGTCGTAAAGCAGCTATAGCGTCTACAGTTATCAAATGTGATAGTAAGTTGAATCGTTTACTAATTAGAGTAATATGATCACATATAGAAGTGTTCTTGTATCTGCAATATCTTACTGTATGACCGGCTATGAACCATGCATATTGTATTTGAGTGACATTCTAATAAAATTCTGGATTGAGAAAGTCACAAAAGGACTTTTAAATGGGACCCACCATATTTCGCATCCCCAAGACAATGACCGGCGTTATTAAATACAATTGTTACGAATTAACACAATCACATACAAGGGCAGATACAATCACAATGACATATTGATTCCAATGAACACAATCACAAGGACAGACATGTTGATTCCATTGAACACAGTCACAAGGACAGATATGTTACTTCCATTGAACACGATCACAAGGGCAGACACGTTGATTCCATTGAACTCGCCAGAATGTAATATTTTACTGAAAAGTATTAAAAATGTAATCCGGTTATTTTACTTAACTACACTCTAAAAACTGAAATGTTATACATTAACACCCGAAAGGTGCAAGGAGGGATAACACATGAGTGTTACCGAAAGGTTACACTTCTGAAATGTGTTATCCATCCTCGCACTATTCGGGTGTTAATGTAACACTTAGGTTTTAGAGTGAAGTGTTACTCTCCAATATCAACCATGCCGAAACCATGTCTGTCAAATTAGGCATTCAAAAGCCTAAATACCTTAACTTATTATAACACAGGAGCATAAACTACTAATCACA
>JAODAI010227843.1:0-10382 GCA_027575025.1 Scotoplanes globosa | reverse complement strand
AACAGTTGTTTTTTTCACAACAGAAATGACATGGTTATGATTACTACCGTACAATGATAAGATATGTAAGTATATGGGATTTTAGATGTGTAGAGTCACAGGTTACATAATTTATTAAGTTTGAAGGGGAAAAAAATCCAAAAAAAAAATCTGGTAGTCCGCAGGACTACCACCAGATGGACTCTGGGTAGTCCGGCACTGATTTTGGTAGTCCCGGGCTACCGGACGACCGCTAAAATCGAACACTGAATAGGATCTCAACACCGTTTCGAGATTTGTCCGATGTTCTTCCTCGGTCTCCCCGGTTATGAGGATGTCATCCAAATAACCTACCACATGGGGAATATCCTGTATCAAGCTATCCATTATTCTTTGGAATATGGAGGGAGCCGAGGAAATCCCAAATGGTAATCTTGTATATATGTAAATAACCCTTTGTGGGTGTTTATAGTGACATACTCTTTGAGAATGTTCATCCAGCTCTACTTGCTGATAGGCGTGGCTGAGGTCCAACTTAGTAAAAGTTTTACCTCCAGACAGCTGCGTGAACAAGTCTTTGATTCGTGGAATGGGATATCTTATCAGTATCTGCTGATTGATTGAGATTTTATAATCACCGCAGATCCGGATATTCCCATCTGATTTTACGACAGGCACAATAGGTGCTGCCCATCGAGAGAATTGCACTGGTTTGATTACCCCTATGTCTTGTAGACGTTGTAATTCCTCTTCAACCTTTGGTTTTAAGGCGTATGCCAGCGGGCGCTCTTTGAAAAAATTTGGCTTAACCTTCCGTGACCCTAATCTCGGCCTTTACTCCCTTTTTAGAGTGCCAAGCTCCTCCACGAACACGTCCTTGAATTTACTTGTTTTGTTAAAAACTTTATGGTGTAACTGTGGAAGGCTAGGCTAACGTGTTAGGCTATACATAGTCTATGGTTAGTAGTTCCGCGAGACGTTACAATTTTACGTCAGGGGTGCGTGAGAATTTCTTTTTTCAAATTTCACTACTTTCACAATTGTTCCTTTACTAAACAAGTAATCCACATCGTCGCCAATATGTAATATCCTGATTACATATAAATGAATACTCGGACATATGGTGATTAACGAGTATTACTGTGAGTTTTATTAATGACAAGATGGCGCTGAAAGGCACATCTTGGAGCGGGGTATTTCGACTGACTTGAAGTAGCCTGACAGCGTTCAGCCTACAGAACTTTGTATTCTAACTGGGGTTATAACAGGTGTAACTTGTGCAGTGCATATGATAGTATCAAATTAATCATCCGGTTGCAGTTTTGCCCACCACATCTGTCGCTGAAAAGATGAATAGTGTTGCAGTAAGCATACTGGAGGTGGCTCTTCTCTGAGCAAGAATCCGTGTGTGAGTATGACCTATCCTTTATAGGCGGGAGAGGATTATCTCTTCCTGCCTGATAAGCCTGCAGATGATAATTTGACAGATCTTTGAGGTTATTTCATGAAGTTTATTTAGGGTTGCCAAGTTTCATTCTTCAACCTCCAAGCCACCCCACGTTTGCAGCCTCTTTGCAGCTAGTGTTTACATCATACCGTAGTCGTATCAATAATATGGGCCCCTTCTCGTGTTGATAGGGTGATAACACCAAATTTTGTCTTCGGTGACGGCATCTATTTCAGTCAAATATAGGTTTACTATTCAAATACATCATATAAGGATGCCAGTAAAACTAAGTACACAAAAAGAGTTATTGTATTACCTGCAATTCTGGAGCGGATCTCCAACTCCCGGGTCCTCGTCATTGGCCTAAGGGACACGGTACAGTCCGCAAGGGAGATACAGGTGTCCCTTACCTTGTCCATCCTTAAGCCCATGTCCCTGGCCACGTCCTTGTTCATTACGTAGAAATCGCAAAGTTTCTTGATTGATAGCAGGTATGATGTTATGGTTTTGGGTTGACGTTTCAAACCCTGGAGATATTCGATGACTCTGTAATTAACAAAATCAGCAGAAATGATAAGGATTGAAATAGGAAGGTTGTTTAAAATACTATAGTCACTAACTGATATTAAAATACCTCTATACCAAAATACTATATGTTGTAAAATTTTGTTATATAAAAAAACAGTCAATTGCAGTTATATATGACAATTTTGTAGACATAGTATTATACTACCCTCATCATATTTTCCCAATATGACCATGTATATCATCATAATATTTATTCAATACAACCATGTGAGATCATGGCTTCCATGGTATTACTAATACTATGTCAAGTATAACCACAATCCAACCTTAAGAAGCATGTGGCATACTAACCACAGTCATACGCATACATTTACCATTGCCACGATAAATATTCCGAAATAGAAAGTTGTATTTCAACAGATCTAAGTCACTCTTAAATTTATCTTGCAATGTCAATCAATTATTGGTTATCCAATTATATTAAATAGGTGTAAATGGATTCCCAAACCTCAGTATTTATACAATGATTATATAATTATGACTTAGAGTAGTTTACTAGAGTGGTTGCTGTTTTATTGCAATGGTATCAGTAGACTGTTAATTACCCGCATATGACCACCTGACATTGGTCACTGGCTATACTGTACAATGGTGATCAATGAGAGAGCAAATTCAAGGTTGCATTATAAATATAAATTACACGTGTCTTCATGTAGATTAGGCCCACTGCATGGGTGTATAATATATGTATAGTGCCATACTGTCATATAGTGGAGTAGCTCCAGGATGGGATGAATACAGATATATGTTCCAAGCAATAATTTAGTGCTATAAATACACAAATTTAAATGGCTCATGAATATTAACGAGGAACCAAAATATGCTTACAGTTTTCTCCACTAGGATCCATATTTTATTTTATTAGTACTTTTAAAACTGTAAATGGTGCATACCGAAGACTTTAAAAAATGGTACATGTTGCTTTCTCGCTTGATGTTCAGCGTATGGGATTGGAGCATGGTCAACCATCCAGTGATCCTCGACTAGGAAAAAAATCCGAGGACGGCGCTATTAAACCGGAAGGTTATAAATGAGCCAACCCAAAAAATGTAGATTTTGTTCAATCGTAAATTAGGCTACAGTTACCGTGCCTATGTGAGGCGAAATGCCTAATTTTTATTCCTACTATACTAAGGCAATCACAAAATACTGAGAGTTGCCAGTCCACAGTTTTGAAAAACCAAATCGATTAGAATACAGGGTTGGGATCAGGAGCTATAAGATAATTGTTGTCCTCTTACGGGGAATTGTTATCCGTCTTTCACAATTCGAATGCGAAATGTAGCAAAATATAAGAGAACGTGTTTCTATCAATTGTGGGTGTGACCGATTTCCAACGGTGTGATTGGTCAAATGATGAACTGAATCTGCTTTATCTATAGTAGGAATACAAATCACGCAGGCGGGAGCAAACGCGGTGACGATCGGAACAGCATAGTGGTGATAGAGCCTCTGTATGCATGCATATACATATACATATTCATACAATGACACGGGTAACAAATCCGTATTGGCCCCATATGGGCAATACCTGGAACACCTGGGAATACCATATCCTCATGTCTCTAATGCGGGAAGGCCTACATGGGCCACTTCCCAGATGATTCACGTATGATCATGTATAGGTGTAGGGGTATGCAAAGTAGTCCATATATGGACCATGTGAATCATTGGGGCAAAGTCCATATGGGAACATATGTTGGCGTGTATGGGTCACATGGGTCCGATATGGGTGTCTACTCGTGGTAGTGAGGTGGTGAGGGATTTTATATCTGGTGTTGAGGGAGGTATACGGGCCATGTATTTGTATATACGCACTGTGTATACCCAGGTATACCACCAATTCACCAAGTGATTGTCGCAAATCACAACCGGTCATTTGTAAATAACAAAACGATATGTTCCAAGTTGGATTACACCATGTTTGACTTATATTCAGTACTTATGACGTTTTTAGAAGGCAGACAAGTATAGGCCCTACTATGAAAATGACAAACAGTATATAGTTAAACTAATTTGTACGGTATTGGCCCATACATGCTTTATGAGAAAAGGGTTTGGGAATGTTCCTATATTGTAGTATTTATTTTTGGAGGGTGGTGCCACATTTCAACGATTTAAATACTGAGAACGGTCGCTCAAAATAACGATTTATTCAACTTAGTTACAAGCTGCATTGAAACACAAGTGTCAGAAGTACTCTCCACAATCCTGAACCTACATCACCCAGCGAACCTCACAAATCCGCCAGTCGCAAAGCCTCTTGTCAGGACCATTGTTAAAGGCATTGATACTATCCGGGCAAACCAACAACCTGAAAAGGCGTTCCATTCATCAACAAATATCGGTGTGATAAGAAAAACTCAGTACCCAACCTCTCAAATGGAAAGGATGGATGATACTCCAGTTACGCAATTTAAGACTATGACATCTGGTACCACAATACAAATCAGATAGCGTAAGAGATTATGAAAATTCAGCTTCTCAAAACCAGGAACCATTATAAACACCTGAATAAGATCACTACGAACACTACTCTATTCCAAAGTTGTATACTATATAACGTTGCCGCGTGATAGCGAACAAGGAGAACTGATTGACTATATAGTAGCATTCTTAGATGGACCTTACATAGATGTGATAATATTTCCATATGTGGACATAACCGCTGTCTGTAATAACTTAGCGAAAGTTGACCGCGCTATATGAGTTCTCTGTGTTTTAAGTTGATTTTTGTTTTGTTATTGAGATGGTCCTATCATCCTTTCTTTTATCTTTATAAAATTTTCTCTTTATGTTTTCCATACTTTGGTCGTTAATATTTCCGCCCGACATTGCGCCAGTGGTGTTCCATCTCCCGAGTCCCTAAAAGCCACGCCCATATGAACTATATAACCCAGACATGTGTTTTTTGTTTATCTGTTTGCTTGAATGGTTGATTTGGGTTAATTGGCTTATTTGTAACATAATGTCCTAATAATATAAGTTCCTCGCCCTCACAAATAACGCGGACGAATCTATCACTGCTGATTGACCCACGATGTCGTAAGTGCTTCTCGGTCGTACATATAACCCCTCGGGTATAGACCTATGGTTTAGTTGGAATACGGGCCCCTGTCGACTCGTGAAGGTATTCCACCAATTGAACAATTTAACGTATTTAATTTCATTATGGCCTTGGTTAATTTGGGGTTTGTTACAATGGTCATAAATATTCCGCCCAGACGATATACGCCTACGTAGTGCATACAATGGGGGAGTGACGAACTCGTGGGCCAGGTAACGATTATTATATCCCATCTGTTGCAGACACAGACACCAATACACACGAAGAGCGGCTTTGGAACCAATACAAACATATCGTATGTCACAGACTCCGGCGATATAGGAGTGAAAGTATCACCACTACCTAGTAACCGACTGTATTTATAAATGTTAGAAGTCATTGTACCGTAAGTTGTACTGTATATGGTAATCCCGCGGGACATGAATCACAACCACCCGTGATCGATACAAGGGATCCACGTATTACTATGACAGTAATATGTAGTTTACCTCCGTTACCTGTGCCAGCCACTTACCCCACCGACATGATGTTAACAGAGAGCTGTAACTTCAGCTCGGTGGTGTTGCTAGGCAACGTGTCCGTGACTGCCAGGAGTCGCGGGTTCGAATCACAGCACTGCTTGCAGGTTATCGTGTGTTGCGTCCTTGGTCAAGGCACTTTACATTCGGACCGCTTCACTTTACCCAGGTGTATCAATGGGAACATGGAATGTGCTATACTGTGTTATCCGCGTACATTATTGTAGCTACACGGGACGCGAGAGGCGAATCGAGGGTAATTTGCATATTGACAACATTTTCGAAAACGGAAATTGATTAGAAAACAAGGTTTAGGATCAGGGATTTCTCCAAATTCTCATCCCTCTTACGTAATCAATATCTGGCTTTCATAATCCGATCTCAAAATGTAGAAAATGTAACAGAAAGTGGGTTTTCGACAGGGGCGTGGCCCGGTGGGCGTCGCCCGTTTCCAGCAATGTGATTGCTCTACAACGTAACATTACCATTGTTCGTATGCAAATTACCCTCGATTCGACTAGTAAAAAAAATCGCTTGTCGCACATACATGATGTTACCAGAGAGCTGCAACTTCAGCTCGGTGGTGTTGCTGGGCAACGTGCCCGTGACTTCGAGGAGTTGCATGTTCCAATCCCAGCACTGCTGGCAGGTTATCGTAGGTTGCGTCCTTGATCAAGGCACTTTACATTGACACTTAATAACCCAGATGGCGTTCCATAGTATTGACGGGAACATGTGAGGTGTTACTATGTTATCCGCGTGCATTGTTGTAGCTGTACGGGCCGCATCATGCAGGTATGTGTGAGTAAGACGAGAACCTCCAAATGCCCAGGGTAATAATAGTAATATACTGTCAAAGCGCTTTGAGATCTGGTTCAGATGTAAGGCACTATATAAAGACTTAATTATTATTGTTATTATTATTACGTAACAAATGTGCATCAGCTATGTATATGCACATTACAACAACACAAAGGTGTGTATTTACCATCTAATGTACACCAGCTACGTTCCAGTTCAAATTTATTTTCAAGTTAAAATAATAACATAACTACACTTTTTCATAAGAAACTCTTCTATAAGAAACTACTGTTTTAGATGCCAAAAAGTTTAAGACACTTTTACTAGTACTACATTGAAAATCATTAAGAGAGTCCAAAAAATGATTAAGAAGCATAATAAATACCTTCTTTTTTATGTAGTGTGTACAATATACAGTACTGTTATGAGAACACCAATTTAACCTATTTGCATCAATAATTTCAACATCTAGATGTCGTGCACAATATTGCTAATTATATGATGCACTTCGATAGCCAAGAAACTTTTATCAGTAAATTCGGCCAACAATGAAGAAACTTTGTAGTATTAGGGCCTGACCCTATAGTTTCCTGTGGAAAAGAAGAAGTGTATATGCAAGAAATCAAGATAACCGTGGAATCAAATGGAGGAGGCACTGCAACACTATAGCACTATCGGTAAAAGTTCAAGCTCTTTCTTTAATAACGTAAGCCTATATATGCGGTTTATTATTATGTACGTACCACATTTTTTACGTAACAGCAACGTAATAATTTTGTGTTAGTCTGCTAAAAGTTACGTAACTAAGCTATACGTGCTATATTACACTCTAAAAACAAAAGAGTGAGAATTCACTCTTTGGGAGTGGTCCCTGTCTACACTCCTTAAAAAGAGTGAGTTCTCACTCGTAAACGAGTGGGTCTGGACTATTATAGTCTAGATCCACTCTTTTACGAGTGAGAACTCTCACTCTTTTAAGGAGTGTAACCAGGGACCACTCTTGAATAGTGAATTCTCACTCTTTTATTTTTATAATGTAATTGCAGGGTCGTGGCTATGGATGGGGGTGGCGAGCTTTGGCCAATGAAGCTGCGGTTTGTTAGTGTATTATTTCTCACCCATTGTTATGGATACATGAAGTTCTTTTAGAGAGTAAGGGACACTTCTAACCGTTCACTCTGACGTCATGTTACATCAGTCATGACTCGATGAAAATAGGCCTTCGCTTCACGACGTGATACCCAATGGCCGGATGCATACCATCGCTTCACGGGATCGTCTTTCGACCAAGGGACTACAATTTCTAATTTTAAACCATCCCCCCTATCCCTATCTCAACATGATTCGATGGGGATGTCAACACATATCCGTCAGTGGCTACATCGATTGTTTATCCGTCGGCTCTCTAGTAGGCCGTATTCCCAGTAATTTGCTACTCCGTGTCAGGCTAGCTGCATAGTCGGACGGGGACGGATGAATTATTTCATTGAAACATTTGTTGAAGCCATAAAATGTAAGGAAGAAATAAAGTTCCGATATGCTCACAGTATACTATGGTATTAGCACAGTATTTCTTTCATCGTGCAGCACAATTACACAAAGACGGCATTATGTGCAAATTTCTGACCGACCCGATCATCAGTATATGTCAATAATGTATATAGCACTGGACTGCATAACAGTGTGTAATCTTGGACTAAGACTATACCTTCAGAGTGAATCTCAAAGTCAAACTCCAACATAGAATACAACCTTCGACTCACTGACGATTGAAATGTACTTTGCTATTCTCCAGATGACAGCTCGCTACACATCAAACTGAACTTGGAAGAAGAAATGTCCCGGATATACATACAAGGTTATAATGTAGGCACAAGTTCTGCATAACACTGCTCTGTGAGACTTATTCATAACATTTCAACATTTCATGTCAGGGTAACTTCTTTAGCCATTGGCTAATCTTCCAGTAGGCCCTGTGACGCAACGAACGGACAAGGGATAGAGGGGAAAACCGGAGTGCCCGGAGTAAAACCTCTAGTCGTAGACATGGCCATCCCATTTGCACGTCCGACCGGGGATCGAACCCTGGTCGCAGTGGTGCAAGGACGTAGCGCTTACCGCTACGCCACAGCCTACTCCTAAATAAACATTCCTTTGCTTGTGACGGTTTATTTTGACCCTCAATTCTTTCAGACAGACAGCCCTGTGAGTGTAATGTGATGGATGTTCATTGAGGGTGGACTATCCTTTTAAAAATACTATCCAACTCCAACTGAAACCTAGTTGCATCCTCGTCCGAGCAAACGTCACGATAAACCTTAGTATCATCAGCGAACTAATTGATACCTGAACTACAAACAGCCTCGTCTAAATCATTAATATAAGCAACAAACAACAATGGACCCAACACGGAACCTTGAGGTACACCACTAGTGTTCCTCAAGACACAGACCCGTCATGTTACTATGCTAATATTGGTTGCAAATCGCAATGTGATATTAATGATATAGTCCCGCTCCGCTACATTTTGCCCTATTGTGCTAGAAATATAGACCAGAAAAAAAAGGGTGAAATGTTCAGGAGAGGAAAAAGCTCTCTTTAATCTCGAACATTTGAGTTCGATTTACAGCTCTCCTGAGATTCTCATATGTGAAGGTCTGCCCATGTCATTCCTGAATCCTGCTTTGTTGTTCAAAAAGGTTTACCCAATTTCACAGGAAAGATGTTTTAAAGAAGAACAAACTTGCGCCTTTTAAAGTCATAAATTATTTTGAACTATTGCTCAAATTAAAAAAAATCTTGGAAAGAATGGAAACAAAACGTTTTCCTAATTTCATAACTTAGTCAGAGTCCTAGTATACAGTGGGCCCAATGACCAAAATGTGCTTAGTTTTTTAACTCCATGACCCGGACCAGAAGGTGGTAATATAAACTGCGCTAATATATGCACAATGGTGCTACTAATAACATATATTCGTTCACATCGACAAATCCTGCATGTTGCGAAGCTACGGGGTCAAGGTGCAGTATTATCAAAAGGACGCCCTCTATTTTACATTATTGACTATAACTGGACTCTATTTTTTTAATATTTTGAACTAAATAGTGCCCTCAGATTTCCAATAGCGCCCTCTATATTACATTATTGGGTATAACTATATAGCTATATTAATATAAAAATATTCCATTAGGCCCTTGTTTCGTCGTTTTTTTTCTAGTTCTGTACGTACATTTTTACAAACAAAAAAATGTTATTATTATGAATGTAATGTGATGAATGTCCATTGAGGGTGATGAATGTCCATTGAGGGTGGACTATCCTTTTAAAAATACTATCCAACTCCAACTGAAACCTAGTCGCATCCTCCTCCGAGCAAGCCTCACGATAAACCTTAGTATCATCAGTGAACTAATTAATACCTGAACTACAAACATCCTCGTCTAAATCATTAATATATATAAGCAACAAACAACAATGGACCCAACACGGAACCTTGAGGTACACCACTAGTGTTCCTTAAGACACAGACCCGCCAAGAACCACCCTCTGCCTACGCCGACTTAACCACCCACTAATCCACCCAAGAAAAGAACCCCTGATACCCAAACCCTCTAATATGAACAAGAGGCTTTTATGAGGCACCTTATCAAATGCCTTTTGAAAGTATAACAAGAAACATGCAAAGTGCATGATGATTTCTTGTTAAGATTAATTGGGGGCTTTGTCTGTACATTTTAAAATAGCTTAACCTGTAGCCTATCAGTATTTTAATAATGATCAAGCTCAAGCCACTCACTAACATATACAAGCCTCCGAAGTATCATCATCATCATCATAATCAATAAGACTACCTAACCGACCCATAAAGCAGCCCTGTATCAAATATCAACTCAATCCGAATTATGGTTAAATTGAGATATGGTGTTCATGAGCCAAGATTTTCGCAATAAGCACCGCCCACTAATTAATATGCAACAGATC
>JAODAI010227732.1:0-10383 GCA_027575025.1 Scotoplanes globosa | reverse complement strand
CGAGGTATCACAGTCTAAGTAAGTGGGTTTCTTCCGTGTGCTATAGGGCATCATTTTTCTAACATCTCAAAAAAAAATGCAAGGGCTTCGCCTGTACATTGTAAAATAACCTAGCCTCTAGCCTATCAATATTTTACGAATAAAGCCCCACCCACTCATTAATATGCGAGGTTTCGTCGTCAAAATCAATAGGCTTCCTGACCGACCCACAAAGAACCCCTATACCGAATACCAACTCCATCGGACAAACGGTCATTGAGTTATTTTGTTAACGAGCTAGGCGTTACACACATACACATACACACACACACGCCGGGGTAACCGCATAGATTTCTTGTTAAGAAAAGAAATCAAAAACAGTTGGACAGCGTAACCCCAATGTATGGGTTTGACCTCCATAGCCCCCTCAAAACTCCCAAATACGGGTTTATTTCACCACATCTAGCTGATGGACCAAATCCTGTTAATATGGGGTAGTATGATCGTACATTACGACCAAAAATACTGACCGAAAATTGTGAAGGAAAGTTTGGGATTGTCAGACGCCCAACAAAATCACCCCGACGTATTATTTTTATCCTATCTAGCCTACGGATCAAATTTTACATATGGAAGTAGTAAGACTGTACATTCTAAAAACAAAAAACTGACCAATATATTATACAAAAAACATTTCCAGACCCCCACAAAGGCCATTCCGGCCTAGTCACCACAAATGTAGAGTAATTTAACCCCATCCAGCTCATGGACCGAACCTTGCCAAGATTTGGTAGTACGATTACACATTAAGAAAATGAAAAACTGAACAAAAATGTGATGGAAAAGGGTTATCAGGCCTGGGTATATAGTTGGTCCTATCCTTTCACACTTTTCTAATTAGCATATATGCCTACGATATACAACTGGATGCACATCTATATTGTTGCTTTCTCTAATACAATGCATACACTGTCATTATAAAGTAGGTTCCTTATAATAATATCGGCCTGGAAGGAAGTTCGTTCGAATCTACAATTCCTCACCTCCATCCATGATTACATTTGATACCGTAGTGAATCCAGAACGCTATTCTCAAGTTTATAGAGTCCAGTTCAATATTATACTGACCGAAAAATAATGTCACACCCTTCAGGGACTGTTCATGAATGTAGCCTGCAAAAAACATCTATGTTACAGTTATAAAAATAGCATCCCGTTACATGGCTTGCTGAGCTTCATCGCTTCCAAAGCCACCAACCTTAGCCGCTTGACCACAGCACTGATTAATATTTCTGAGTTTCTCAAATGTATTTCCATGTCATGTTTGATAAAAATTGTATATAAAACAAGAATTACCAGGGTAATACCAACTCGTGTGAATACAGGGTATATTTTGCCTCCTATTTTTCAATGCGTAGATGCGGCGTAAATGTGGGCTATATTCCATTCTAGTTTATAATTTTGAGAACGATGTATTCCAGTTACTATCGTTGGTGTATTCCATGGACGCTATATCATAATTCAATGTATTTCTGATTTTAAGCATGATATTTCGAAAATGTCATTGTTTAATAAGGATAGCTCCCCTAATCAGTTAATAACTAATTATAATTTTGAAGTTAAAAATATTTTAGACAATCATGCACCCGTTGTTATTAAAACTGGCAATGCTGATGTGCTTTGTGCTCTTTATTTTAGCAATGATGTCGTAGAAGCGAAAAAGGTCCGTCGTCGTTGGAAGCGTTACTGGCGAAAAATATGTTCTTCCTGTACCCACGGATATATACACAAATATTTTAAAGATGTTATTTTAAAGATGTTATAATTAAAATTAGTGCTGCTAGAAGATATTTCAATACTGCTAAAACTAAGAAAGCTTCATCTTCTTCTAAATAACTTTTCAATATTGTTGCCTTTTCTGAAAATATATATTCATTCTGTAGTAATTTAAATTTGAATCAGCCATCTGTCGATACTGATGACTTCATCCAGTCACATGGAGTTTTAAGTATGTTATATTTATATACTTCTGAAGATATTTCCAAAATTCTTATGCAATCTGCTTACATATCTTGCCAACTTGACGCTATGCCTACTTGGCTTTTAAAACTTTCTTTACCTGAATTGATACTTTTATCACTTTAATCATTAATATCTATATGAAATTAGGGATTGTCCCTCCTATTTTGAAACGTGCTCATGTTAATCCTAGTCTTAAGAAATCTACGCTCGATCAGAATTGCCTAAAAAATTTTGTCCTATTTCCAATTTGAGTTTTGCTTAAAGAAACTCTTGAACCTATCATCGCGTCGAGGCTCAGTGATAATTTGCACCAGGATAATCTGTTTTAAAAAAATCAATCGGCATATTGAAACCGCATTGAAACCGAGTTATTTGCATAGTAATATTATAATGCATATTGCCAATGGGAAGTATGTTCTACTGGTTCTGCTTGACTTATATTCTGCTTTTGATACTAGAAATCATCACATTTTAGTCCACCTTTTTTAGACTAAATTCAGAATTTCCGGTTCTGCTCTTTCTTGCTTCAACTCATATCTTACTGATTCTTTTCAACAAATTAATATTGATAATTATTTATTTTCATATTGTTGTCTGATAACTGGGGTTCCTGAAAGATCTGAGGGGTCAAAGGATTAGTGAATTGTTAAGAGTTAAATATACTTACAACTGACCTTTTTGTCCTTCTGAATCTATGTTCTCAAATTATGTCTTTTCCTCAGACGGTATCGAAGATTAATGACGAATCTACTCGGAAATCTGAGCTGGTAACAACACACTGAAGTTGTCGATTTTCAGCAATGTTTCGCATATTCCTTTCTCGTCGAAAACTATGTACACTAAACTAACGTTTATAAGCTATTTAGAATATCTAAATATTGGCTAATTAAATCGTTTTATGCGTGAGCTAAAATGACTATGTTGACCGGATCGCGTGGTACCGAAACCGAATTAGCTAACATGTCGTCGTGCGGACGTAGTTGGTAAACTGCGATTCGTGCGAGGTGGTATTCCGATAAGTGATCCAAAATCGAGGATACAGCATACTTAACTTTAGGCTATGATACGAAATATTCCTTTAATAAAAGTTATCCAGTACGTATCATTCTGGAAGAAATAGTGCGATTAAAAATAGTTAATTCATAACTTTCGTCGAATGGGAACGTTTGTTTGTGTACATCTACGTATAGACAATTAATCAAAAAACGTTGGAATATCGTACCCTACTCACAACGAGGTATCGTAATACTTTCCAAAATCGTTGCCTCAACATTAGTCTGGTGACGTTGGTAACTGCTATAAATAGACGCTACAACTAGCCCCCTTCTAGATTGCAAACGAATGGCTGGGTAATCGAAAACGGTAAAACCTAGCGTAGACTGCATTTCCTTCAGCCAACTGCGAATTGTTTGTTGTATTTCGCTGGGAAATGAACTTTTCGTCCAGCACGAGTGGTCGTAACGGGTGAAGGATTTTTCAACACAACATCAGCGAAAGTACGTTTCGGAGTATTGATATACGAGGAAGGTTTAGTGGTCCTTGGTAGTTTAACTGAAGTAGCGAGTAGCTACGAATTGTGTTGCGGAATGAAATTATCATCTAGATAAGCAACCTTGAGTCTATCCAGAGAGATGGTTTCTTCCCGACCGTTGACTTGCATCTTGAAAAAATTGTCTTCTCGGTCGAGAACTTTGTATTTTTTTGTTGTTGGTTGTGTTTAACGGCTCATTTCTAACCTTCCGGTTTAATAGCGCCGTCCTCGATTTTTTGCATAGTCGAGGATCACTGGCTTGTTGACCGTGCTCCAATCCCATACGATGATCCTTGGTATGACAGTTGTAGCGGTTTCTTGACTGCGTCAGTGCGGGGTAATCGTTGTAGCTCTTCGTCGTTAGTTCCCACAGGTCGACTCCTTATACGGATGATGCTTGGAAAGCGTTGATACTTTGCCATGCCAGGGCGTCTGACACGACATTGTATTTGCCCTTGATGTGGCGGATGTCGGAAGTGAACTGAGCGATGCAGTTCAGTTGTCGCGTTTCTCCAGGAGAGTAGCGATCAGGACGTGCGTCGAATGAGTAGATGAGTGGTTTGCGATATGTGTAGATGCAAAACTGTGGTCCTTCTAGAAGGTGTTGAAAGTGGTGAATCGTGAGGTAAACCATTAATAACTCTCTGCCGAAAGTGCTGTAGCGAGTTTCCGCTTGTTGCAATCTCTTGGAGAAGAATGCTATAGGTTTCCACGAGTCTTCAACGTGTTGTTTGAGAACTCCACCGATGGTGTATTCGGATGCATCAACCATAATATAGATGGGTGATGACGGCACAAGATGAACGAGCATTGTCGCATCAGCCAAGTCTTTCTTTACTTGACTGAAGGTGTGCACTTCTGCCCCATTGAATGGAATAGGTCTGTTGTTGCGATTATTGCCGGAGAGCAGGTATGTCAGTGGCTGAAACGTCTTGGCTTAATTGGTGATAGAAGTTAATCAAGCTAAGAACTTCTCGTAGCTTGCGAAGCGATATCGGAGGAGGAAAATCAGAGATTGCCTGCACCATGTTTGTGAGTGGAGCTATACCTTTATACGTGACGTAATGGCCGAGGAATTGTAGCTCCGGCACGGCGAATTCACACTTGGCTGGATTAATCACGATGCCGTACTATGTCAATCGGTTAAATAGCTATTGGAGGTGGGAGTAGTGTGTCTCAGGTGCATCTGACGTGATGAGTAGGTCGTCTAAGTAGGCGTATGCAAACGATAATCCTCTTAGGACTTGGTCGATGAATCGTTGGAAGGTTTGTGCAGTATTGTGTAGCCCGAAAGGCATGTGCACAGACTGGAATAGTCCAAGTGGTGTGGTGATAGATGTTTTGGGGAATATCGCTAGGTTCAACAGGAATTTGATGGTAAGACAGCACGAGATCAATCTTTGAGAAGATTGTGTTACCATGTAATGTAGACGAGAAATCCTGAAGATATGGGTTGGGATAGCTATCAGGGACTTTGTGGTTTCTTGTCTACTACTAGGTTTCTTGCCAGTCGACGAAGTCGCACTTAATCGCTGGCGTTGGTGTTTAATGGCTTTGTACGAATACCACTGGAGAACGAACACGGCTGTCTGCATTTGGTAACATTCGTACCAAACTTCTAGTGATACCAGCATTCGTCGCCTTCCATGTCTGTCGTCGAATTCGCTATCGGAAAGTCGAGTTGAGGATCGACTGCTACTACGACGTATATTCCGCGTAGCTTCGCGACGGTTATTTGTAGAGTTGTAGCGTACTAAATCCGCCACCTGCATGGTCAATGATGCGACCATTGATCTTAGGTCCTCCATCGCGTCGGACGTTACTTGCTGTGACAGTGGTGTCTGAATACTGGCGATGCGTGTGGGGGCTGGAATGATTTTGTCTGCCAGAACAGCCAGTTATTATATTCTCACTCCGTCAGCATTTGGTGCCAATGTTAGTTGCGGGTTGGTGGGGAGCCGCTGCAAAAATAGTTGTTTGAGTATACTGGACTCCAGCTGGCTGTCACCTAATAGTTCATTCATACGGCGCAAGAGTTTTGTCGGCTTTCTGTCCCCGAGCTCCTCTGCTATCATCAGCTCAGACAGTGACATGCGTTTTATTAACTCTGATTTTTTGCAAATTTGTTTTCCTCTGACCTAATATTCCGGATTTTGAATTGGGCCTCCACTTGCGCGAACCACACTGCCGGATCATTTGGCCAAAATAGGGGAAGCTTTATGATGGTCGCTGTCATTTGAGGTGCTGGTTGCTGCTGGTCTGGGTCGTCTCCAATGCCGTTCTGCGTCATATTACAATATTAGATGTGGGCCATCACTGTAAATAAAATAGCTAAGCATATAGGTTAGGTCGTTGTTCGGGTATACTACTATTTTGTACGTGCATTCAGCTATGCTACTGTGTAAAATGTCATTTTGAATGTTGTGTTGCCTCGATTACCGAGGAAAGTTCACGCTCGTGGGTCACCAATGTGGGGTAAAATGGTTAGTGAATTGTTAAGAGTTAAATCTACTTACAAGTGCCCCTTTTCTCCTTCTGAGTTTATGTTCTCCAATTATGTCTTTTCCTCAGACAGTATCGAATATTAATGACGAATCGACTCGGAGCTCTGAAACACACTGAAGTTGTCGACTTTAAGCTGAATAGCATAGATAGCAATGTTTCGCATATTTCTTTGACTTCGAAAACTATGTACACCAAACTACCATTTCTAAACTATTTACAATGTCTAAATATTGGCTAATTAAATCGCGTGAGGTAAATGATTATATTGACCGGGTCGCGTGTTATCGAAACCGAATTAGCTAACATGTCATCCCATCGTGCGGGCGTGGTTGGTAAACTGCGACTCATGCGAGGTGGTAATCCGATAAGTGATCCAAAATCGAGGACACAGCCTACTTAACTTTAGGCCATGCTACGAAATATTCCTTTAATAAAAGTTATCCAGTACGTAGCTTTCTGGAAGAAATAGTGCGATTAATAATAGTTCATTCATAGCTTTCGTCGAATGGGAACGTGTGTTTATGTACACCCACGTATAGACAATGAATCCAAAAACGTTCGAATATCATACCCTACTCACAACGAGGTGTCGCAATACTTTCCAAATCGTTGCCTCAACGTCTGTTATTGCAACTTTAGTTTTTAAGAGGAATTATTGGACAATAGTCTGGTGACGTTTTTTGATATAAATAGACGCTACATATGTGTACTGGGCCCGATTTTGTTTACTCTATACATGTCTGGTATTAGTGAAATTATTCGGCGTCATGATATTGAGTTTTATGACTATGCTGATGGCACACAATTATATAATGGTTTCGATAATATTAACTTCAACATAGCATATACAAATATCGAATAGTGTATATTATATGTACATTTCTGGTTAACTTCCATGCAATTACAATTTAACTGCAACAAAACATAGTTAATTGTTTTACAATCACGTTTCTCCCCTACTGGGCATGGTCACCCATTACTTACTGTGTGATCTGACACTTTAGATCCTTCCAACAGCATTTTTTGTTACGTATATGACTTTTGATAAGCATATTGACAATCTTTGTAGAATTACCAACTGGTAACTTAGAAATATTGGTCTTATGAGGAAGTTGTTTGATGACAAAACATGTGAAATTCTTATTCAAGCTTTTGTTACTTAACGCTTAGATTTTATTAACTCCCTCCTTTTCAAATTTCCTGATTGTAAAGTTAAAAAGCTCCCAATAATTAAAGGTACGGCGTACGAATTGTGAAGAGAAATCCCAGGAGCTGACAGATTACACCCATTTTGAATGAGTTGCATTGGTTGTCTGTTACTAATATAATTCACTTTAAGTTTATTTTGTTGTATTTCGTTTCATTTACAACAACCGCACTATTTTTTTCAGTTTGTTAGACTTTTATATTCAGCTGACCAATCGTATGTGTATGTACATGTGCCGTGTACTATTGGCTTATACGATGAGGTGAGGATTGTTGCATATGATGCGCCTTCTCTATGGAATAGTCTCTCTTCCCACGTCAGCAATTTAACGGATCGTACATATTTAAAAAAAAACATGTTAAATATTTTGTATTTTCTATGTAGATATATAATTATATATATATATATGTGATGCCTCTGGGGTTATTTATATACTGCAGTGCACCATATGTCCCTCTGTCAATTATATAGGCCAAACTCAAATTAAATTTAGATTACGTTTCAATAACGACAAAAGAAGTATTCGCCTCAATAAGCCAGGGCTCCCTATAGCTGAGCATATTAATAGAGCCGGTCATGAATTATATAATCTTAAATTTTCCATCATAAAAGGCAACTTGGCCAATAACAATAATAGATTGCGAAATTAAGCTAAATTAATCATTAAATAATCTAGTCACAAAGGGCAGGGGTTAAATCGGGATATGTCATTCTTATCAAACTTATTTATTATAAATAGTTAGTATTATACAGGCCTAATTCTGTACAACTCTCAATCTAGACTGGATAAAGGGAGAATCGCCCGAAATATCGTTGTACACTACTATTAATTATGTTGGTTAAAAAAGCATCACAAGCAGCATTACTGCTGTTCATTATTATATTTTATATGAGCAAATACGTGGAAACCTCAATCATGATTACTGATCCTACCAACGATGCCGAAACTCTCCACGTTTTACGAGCGCAAGACAGATGGTTGTTGAGATTGGCATAGGCGAGGTCCGTCATTTGTTTTTTAACTATTTGTAAGATATTTGAATTGACACCCAGTGGATTCCGTATTAACAACCCCATGGCGCCAACAGCTGGATTGGAAATATCATTTGATATTTGCCGTAATACGTCTATCAAGCTTCGTAATCATGCTCTGCATATGGCGTATGCCAAACAGAGGGATTTATTTGGAATTTTGGACCACAAAGACTGGGAGGAAAAGCTCAAGATTGAGACTTCCAAAAGGCAAGTTATTAACTTTCTCCATAAGAGATATAAACAGCATGAACTTTCGTGTTTTTTTCCGCAAAGATAGAAAATTATCTACACTGATTAACAATTCCCCAACCCTCAAAACCCTTCGACAACAAGGACACCTGTCACTACACCAACTCATACTCTATACGATACCTTGTGGGAACCATATACAGGATTCAAAACCATCTAACATAATAAACTTTTCCTCCCATCAGGTTACCAAAGGACAAGAGGAAATCTTAGGAAAGGGTCTATCATTTTGCCCCACTCCGATTTTAATGACATTGAACTTTGCCAGGACATCAACCAAATGGTACGGAGAGTTCGATTGGAAGAATGGAAAGACACTAATAAGATTACATCCAACGAAAATTATTTTCGCGTACCTAGACTTAACAATACAAAGCCCCAATGGACCCCAACCGGAGAAACGTAACCCTTGTAACGATGCCTTTGCCAATACTGTGGAAACGTTCCTACATTCACTAAATGAAACTGATAATACTATATCCAATGTTACAAACCAACACATTGGGGCAATTGCTGAACATAAGAAAGCCACTAATATCATTAGTAAACCTGCTGATAAGGGGAGTGCCATTGTCATTCAAGATCGGACCGACTACCTTGGAGAAGGGATGCGCCAACTCGGCGATCCTCAATTATACGGCCCTGTTTCTTTCGACGAGAGTGCGGGACATATAGAGGATCTCAAATTACCTGTGTCCTCATTTCCACTATATATGCGCAAAATCATGGAAAAGCTTATACCGGTTGAATCTAAGCCAGGAGTATTATACATGTTACCCCAAATCCATAAACTTCCTCTCAATGAAGAAGGAGTACCACAAGTGATTCCGCCCGGTAGACCGATCGTGTCGTGCATCGGTACTCTCACCGAACATATATCTGCCTACATAGACTCCCGTCTCTAGCCGCTCCTCCCGAAAATTCCCAGCTTCATCCAGGACACCACGAACTTCCTATGTAAGTTAAAATACGTGGCTGTGACTGTTCCGGATTCATGTCTACTTGTGGCAATGGACGTGGCGTGACTATATACTAACATGCCATATGATGAAGATGTGGGTGCATGCAAACGCATGTTACTCAACTCGGAGAAAGACGGTAACATTAATCACATAAATATCGTCAATAATTGACTTCATACTTAACATAATATTTTTTATTTCAAGGGTGAATCATTTATTCAACTCAATGGCACAGCCATGGGAACGAAGATGGCACCCTAGTACACTGGTTTATCTATGGGTAATTTAGAGCATCAATTCCTCGAGGTATTCATGAACAAACCCAGTTTATATTTACGTTATATTGACGACATATTTATTATTTGGGAGCATGGTGAACAATGATTGATTGAGTTTAAAATACTAGTTTTCACCATGGATTATTCTAAATCTGACATGACTTTTCTGGATACCAAAATTACAGTGACCGATGGTGTCATTAATACATCGACATACGTATCTCAACTGCAATAGTAATCACCACGGGCACATCATTTATAGTCATTTTTTGCACTACAAACGAATATCTTCAAATTACAACATATTTGTTCAGCAATCTAATGTTCTTTTTGGACATTTCCTTTGTTGTGGCTACCCATACCGGTTAACCAAATTTACAATAAAGTAAAACTTATTCCTAGAGGGAATTTATTGACATACAATGTTAAACAAACTTCTGATCAAATTTCATTTGTCATTACTCACAACGATAGCATATTGCCCATCGTCAATTAAGTACAAACAGATTGGACGATTCCCAACATAGATAGAAGTACCAGTGCTATTTTCACTAAACAAACTGTTATAGCCAAACGTCATCCCCCAAATGTGCGCCGACTACTTGTGAAAAGTAA
>JAODAI010227731.1:0-16128 GCA_027575025.1 Scotoplanes globosa | reverse complement strand
TTTGTTATGTATTGATATATGTTACTCTCATACCCTGGAAGGGGTCGACAGAGTTTGAAATAAACTAAACTAAACTATAAGCCAAAGAAGGCTTGGCTGTCAGCCCCAGTTTTGAAGCCCCTGTCAAGTTTCAAGTTTATTTCCACAAACCATATAACAATTTACAATAAATTTGTAGCTATTTATATAACATTATAAAGAACAAATATACAGCAATGTACATGTTATGATAACATAGATATTGATGTGTGGGACCAGAAATAAGTAGAACTTTTCGAGTATGGTTCCAAGTGATAATAACTAAGTAGGCCTATATTTAAAAGTAGTATAATATGTATGGCAAAAATATAATTGAGAAAAATTAAGATAATTAAAACTAATTTGAATTGTTTTGAAGAAGAAATTGTTTAAGTTTACGTTTAAATGGGGTGAATGTTGGAGAAATAGTATTATCAATGGTAATATAATTATGATACACCAACAGATCTGACTTGAGATTGATTTAGTAAACCTGCAGTTTTTGAGCCTTATGCAATAAATTTAAGATACCACCTACTTATATTCTGTCACAGCGTCACTTAATGTGGTATTAATATATTATGTATTTTCAGCAAAGGAATAATTGTATTATTGTTACTATTAAATTACATGATAATAATTTCAACACTGTTACTAATTTTAGTTATACGTTATAGACTCTTAGGCTTAACCGTGATGCCATATAGTTCAAGTTATATTTGGGGCACTATACATGCATGCAGTAGCGGCACAATCCTATAGTTTCCTACTCAACAGATAGGGTATTCAGGGAAAAGCCTACAGTTCTGTGAGGAAATTACCCGATAAGTGTATCACATAAACTTAGTCCGACCATGTTGGTGGACACGGCGGGGGGTCGGAAAGTTGAACCAATGACAGTGGCGCCACCTCTTCAGTCTCCTCAATTTTAGGTGGATATACTTAATTTTATTTCAATTGGTGAACATTTAGGAGAGGGAAATTATCACATCTGGGGAGATACCCCCTGAATTGAAAACCATAGAGCGGCATATCAATGTAATTAATTGTCTGAGACCATATTTACACGTTATATTCTTGTATCATACATGTCATATATGTAATCATATACTTATCTGATTTATATGTTATATTCTTGTATCATTCATGTCATATATATGTCCACGATGATCATATAATTATCTGATTGTGGTGGTACTTATACTTATATAGATAACATAATAAGCATCCATGCATGTATAGTATTGTGCATTAATATTACCGGTATTGATTATTATAAATTATCTGCATTATTTGCGATGCCGACTCGGAAATAGCCCATAGTGGTTATGGCTTTGGACTCTGACCTGTAAGGTCCCGGGTTCGAGTATTAGTAATGCTCGGGGAACTAGCTTATAATTGCTCTACCAACATAAAGTTAGTCAAGTCGGCTATACTAACCTATAATTGCAATACTAACATAAAGTTGGTAAAGATTGACACCATCTGGACTAACTGTTAAATTAGTAATGCACGGTCATAGGTTAGTCAGGCTACTAACCAACGCTAGTCAAGCATGATTTACTATCTTCCAACTGAAGCTAGTCATAATAGTTAGTATACCATGCCCTATTAGTGTGTATGTTAGTTAAACCAGTTAGTATAGCAATACCATGATAAGTTAGTAAAGTTTCTAAGTAAAGCAGGACTTACTAACATAAAGCTAGTCTAGATGGACACCATCTATACTAGCTTTAAGTTAGTTTAGCTGACCAGTTTGGGTTTTCAGTGAAGATGCGCTACATATCACTAGTTCAGTAGTTAAATATTCACATTGCATCTACTTGTGTTGGGTGCATATTCACTGTGAATCTTGACCTGACATTGGTGGATATGGCGAAGATTCCAAGACGAACCGACCCCTTATTATATTTAGATCCAAGGAAGTTATCGTCAAATTGAGTACATTGTATAGTTGACAATAGAAGTAGTTTATATGACAATATATTTTAATATTATTACTATTATTATTATATATGATCCAAGTTGTATGGATCTGGACCTTTCAAAGGAAACCAAAGCCCTATTACCCGAAGGTCGATGAGCCCATGTGACATCACAGACGGCCAAAGGGGTAGAGGAAAAACCGGGGTGCCATACAGACCAGGGTCATACCGACCAGGGAATCGAACCCCGGCCGCATTGGTGCAAGGCGAGTAGGGTTACCACTACACTACATACGTGTTCCTTATCCTGGCTGAGGCTGCTTGATTGTCAAATCGTTTAGGCCAGATCCATGACTGAAGTTATAAAGCAATACTAACCCTGGTGCGTATATATAATTAATACATACCTATCCCACTACAACATAATATCAAGTTAACAAAGGGTTCATTGGTGCGTTGGGCAATATTGTAATAATAATAATTTTCGACTTGAAAGCCGTTCGCATGGCAAAACCGTGATTGCTCTCGGATAAAAAAACACACTACTAAGCCCGACCTGGGATTCGAACTCCAAATCTCCCAGTTGCTGAGCTTCATTGCTTCCAAAGTCACTAACCTTAACCGCTTGGCCACAGCACTGAAATATAATTTGGGTATTTAAATTGTAGTCTTGATCGCTTTGTGCTTAGCAGTTAATATACCCGACTGCCGTGCGGATAGCGCAAACAGGTCTAGATTATTTAAGTGACTAAGGCGGAAAATGTAACTTCCTGTAATATTGTCCTTCGGGGTCATCACTACTTGGCCTATGCCATGGTTTTGCTATTCTAAATGACACTATATCCATGCTGTTATTCACTATATCCTCAAACTGACTATACATGAACTGTATCTACTTGAAAATATACAATGCATACAACGACATCAACAAATATTACCGTTCAGTCACCCGGAAGCAGTTGCCGCTACCAAATAGTCAGCTGGTTTCAACACTATGGTGTATCATTCTCTGAGTCGTGAGCATCTTACGTGGAAGAGCCGTGTCCCATGTTAAAAGTGGTTGGACCATGTTGCAACAATAACCTTTGCATTTCCGTGTTACTAATCGTTTGATGATTACCGAATGTTGGATTGTTGACTATTCTCTTAATCGTGTAATCTGAACATCCATTTGAGAACGAAGAATGTACCATTGTACAAGTGTGTCGGTACTCTTTAATAACAATACACATTGTTTTCTGCGTTGGTAATTATTTGCCGCAACTAAATAATTACCTTGCCGCAACAAAACAATCAGCTCGTATTAACACATTGTGGTGCGCGTTCCTTGGAAGACTTGCGAACCTAGGATAACTGGATTGTTAACTGTTCTTCAAATCTCGTAAGCTGGACATCAGTGAGAAATAAACATGTACTATTCCAAAAGTGTCTGGACTCTGTAACAATAATATTCCGTGTTATTAATCAACTAGCTAATTAGCTTGGTTTAACACTACGTTCTATTATTCTCGAAATACTCGAGTGTGATATCTGGATTGAAGTTGGCTGTTATCTAAATATCGAAAATTGGAGCATCAGTTACGAAAGTATTGTAGCCCATATAGTAATTTGTGATATTTAAGCAATCACCAGCAAACAGCGATATCAAATCATAAGTGTCGTGATCCGCTCATTATAACACCGTGGTGCATAATCCTCGAAAGACAGATGCATGAGCCGAGGATCATTGGATTGCTAAATATTATCCAAGTCCCTTAAGCACCAAGCGAGAAAGAAATATGTCCTATTTCAAAAGGGAATGAACTATGTAACAATAACATACATTGCTGTCCGTGTTTCTAATAATCTGTCGCAAATTAATAATCAATGGCAAACACTATGTTGATTTGGGATGTATTGGAGATCATCGTTGGTGTCGGGGGTCTCCTTGGCAATGGACTGGTGCTCCTCGTCTTCTTTCGTACAAAATCGTTGAGGAGTTTGATCAATCTGTTCATAATCAACCAATCCGGAATCGATATTGTGGCGTCGGTGGTGTTTCTTGTACTACATCTGAGCCCCCAGATCATCCTCGATCCGGCCGTGCCACTTCACCGCATCTTATGCGCCGTGTGGCTCTCGGAATACACGCTATGGGCTCTGTTAATCGCTTCTAGTGTGAATCTATCATGCATAACACTGGACAGATACTGCGCCGTCGTATACCCCATGCAGTACATGCGAGCCGGGGACAAGAAGAGGGTCATAGTGACAGCGATGATACTTTTCACGTGGACTTCCGGCTTCATATTTGACTGTTATTGGGCGATCATACAAATGGTGACACCAACCGGGTTCTGCTTCCCAGTATGGGAATCAAGTATATTTCAGGGTGTCATCGGTATTTTTATATTTATCATAACTTACCTGGGACCACTGGGCATTATGGCGTTCAGTTACGGAAGTATCCTATGGACTCTACGCCAACAATCTAAACTAATGACCACGAAGACCTTCACGAAGAAGACCGTCTCCACAGCACTTTCGTCGATTACGAATCCAACCGCTTCCGGAAGTTCCATTGACGGCGTTGACGTTGCCACCGCTACCACCAATTCGACCATCAGCCGAATCCGCGGGAAAGGGCTGACTAGTAAGGCACGCAGTAAGAACAAACCGAAGTTGAGTGTGTTGAAAACGATGTTATCTGTGTCACTGGTATATGCAGTGTGTTGGGCCCCAATAGCATTTACGTACCTAGTGTACAACCTGGGCGGCTATCTTGACTTTTCTGGCACTGCTTATCTAATAAGCAAAATATTTGTCTACAGCAATATGGCCGTCAATCCGTTCATCTATGCGTTCCAGTACCGCCAGTTCCAGGAGGGTTTGGCCAAAATGCTTGGCTGTGGATGCGGCTTGGAAAGTAACGTGACACCGGGTACACCGGGTACGACCATAAAGCGCAGTAAACGGATGCATATACCTAGCGAGTGAAAACGATAGCCGGATAGTGACTGGCGACTGAGATTTGTATATTACTAAATGGTAGGAATGTGTTAAATGTGTTGGAAAGTTTGTTTTTCAACGCTGATTGTATTATTGCTATAACTGGCAAAAGAAACTGGTGAAGAAACTGGTGGCCAGGATATTTACAATGGATTCGGTTTGAAAATTAACTTGAAACCGGGTACGACCATAAACCGAAGTAAATGGGTATATATATATATAGTGAGTGATAAAGATCCGGTAGTAACTGATAAATGACTATCATTTTAAGTTTCTTCAAAAGGATATTGCCAGGCTGTTAGATTGTATAATCAGATGGTTAGGCCTCATCTAGAGTTTACTAACTGTAAAAACAAACAGTAAACGTTTATCTAATTTCAGCGTAACATTCAACCAGTATCTAATATTTTACAGGTTACAACTGATAATACAATTAATAATTAACCATTGTAGTGCAAAACTTGTATTATGTTGCATATAAGCACAGTAAAATCCATGCCGATAAACGTTAAGCTATTAGAGTAATATACTGATAACCAAACAATATGCAATACATTTAACCGTGAAGTCAGAACATACAAAGTTAACCTCTTTTACGATTAATGTTTAACGCTGCCATTTTTGTTTCTGTAAACATACTTCATAATCCGCTGAACGTTTACTTCGATCGATAAACAAATAACCAGTGTTCGTGTAACGTTTTTTATGTCATCGAGTCTGCAAACGCTATGGATTTTCAAACGCCGCACATTCCCAGAAAAAACTGACTGATCAATACCGGTAAGTTTGTCCAATTTAAGCAACAATTAATTATCAAATCACAACATCTGGTAGTGTAGTGTTGAATATTAAGGTACCAATTCAGGTAGGACACGTTTCTTCCAAGTAATCATCCTGGAATGTCAATTATTTTATCGGCTAAATCAGGATTGAGCGTAACCTTAGGATAGTCTATAGCCTAAGCACGTTAGGCTAACAACACTAAAGGAATATGTGTATATCATTGGCGTCAGCTAGTGTGGTGAGTGTAACGTGAACATGCAACAGACAGTATAATGCTATTAACACGGGCTTATCGTAGCCCATTGTGTATCCGTAAACAATGTGTCGGACAACACGTTGGACTTTGTAAATTAATTTGGTCCCAAAACATGATGCCGGTCATTGGCGTAAATGGATAGGGAATCAGTCTCCGGACACTTTGCAAATTACTCTCCACAATTGAGAGTTCAGTTCCCCGAACTGCCACTCTTTTGAAAATACTAAAATAATTGTGCCTAAAGTGACATTTAGCACATTAAACATAGTTGACACGATTTTTTTAAATACTTTCATTGGTAACGCATTATTCAACATTTTCGAACCTGATTTTGTGATTTGATAATTGATTATTATTTAAATTAGACAAACTTTAAATGGTATTGTTAATAAATATGAACGAACCTCTTGCAGCCTACAATACATAGGCAATGTCATTTGTGTTTAATAATATTGAACCAAAAAGGGGAACACCTTCATCGAAATGAGATAATACTGCTTAAACACGGCAGTTTTTTGTGAAAGAAATACCACAATTGGTTACAGCAACTCAAATTTGAGAAAACCTCAAAAATACGTTTAACGTTCATCCAGGATCTACTGGATACGTTTTTACAATGTTAACATGTCACGTGATTAATGTGGGAAAACATTAATTTTGGTTACAGCAACTTTAATCCATTTTCAAGTAAACGTTTGCGATTATTTTTTACAGTGTACCCAGGTTTGGAATCCGTTCTTAGCCAAGGATGGGATTGTTCTGAAGCGTCTTCAAAGAAGGGCTATTAAACTAGTTGGTTTGCTTAGTTCCCTATCGTATGAGCAACCATTGACTATTCTTAAGCTTAATACTTTGGAACTCCGTCATGTTCATGGTGATCTTATTCAGGTGTTTAAAATTGTTCATGGTTTTGATAAGTCGAAGTTCGATGATTTATTTACGATGTATGAGTATTCCAGATTAGATGTTAGGAAGTTTGCCTTTTCACGGAGAGTTGTTGATGAGTGAAATAACTTGCCTGAGACGTTGATTCGTATTAATAGTGGCAATGTCTTTACGAATGGTCTTGCTAAGTATCTGTGTGGATGTGGGCGAGTTTAGATTATCCACTGGTTGGTGTGAGATTCATGGTCATATTATGAGAACAATATCCTTACTAATCTTTTCTAACTTAATTTATATGTTTATGTTACTAAATCCGCAAAAAATGTGCTAAAATATGTGTTTTTTCACAAATATAATTTATTCGTGTATACATAGTACTAGAACTGGAAAAGTAAGTGGTGGACAGGATACCATGTGCATGGCGGTTTGGAAACTAACCTAGTACCCACGATATGACCATACCGTGAATTCAATACATACCTAGCGAGTGAAAACGATCGGGTAGTACTAATTGACTTAATTATGTATATTACTAAAATAATAAAAATGTACTAAATGTGTGATCAATGTGGCTGTATCGCTAATATATTCCATTATATTAGAACTGGCGATATGAAATGTTGGCCACAGTGACCTGTCGTTTGCCGCAGTTTGGAAACTAATGTGATTCCCGGTATACTCCAAAAACAACAGAGTGACAATTCACTCTTTAAAAGTGGTCCCTGGCTACTCTCCTCAAAAAGAGTGAGTACTCACTCGTAAAAGAGTGGGTCTGGATTATAATAGTCTAGATCCACTCTTTTACGAGTGACTATCCTTTTCATATTTGCGTATTACTATGTGTAGATAGTTTTTTTTGCGCATATGCTTGCAGGTAAATTGGACACTGTCAATATCCGATGTACACACATATATGTGTTTTGTTCATTTAGCTTGCTGCATTACCTGATGGTTAAATGGATAATAACAGCATGCATTGTATGTGTAAACATTCAAACAACCACATCTTAACATTATTTGTCTAAGTTTTTATTATTAGTACTAGAATCGGTAATTAATGTTCCTACAATACGTATACCAGCTGAATGTCACTTGCAATATACATATTTATAAATAATACATTCAAATTTGCAATACACATAATCACATACAAAATAAAGAAATTGTTAGTCCATAGTAACAAAATATACGCATAAATGTATAGCTATAAACAAAACAATATTACACTATCATTAGTATACGCATATACCATGTTAAGAACAATTATAATATCACAATCAACTATTCAACGTATCGGTTTGTATATACTCTCTTAAAATAATGGTGTCATAGCAGGGATGACACCATAATTTGGTGTCAAATCTGACACCATTTAGTGTTGAAATAAAAAAATCAGCACTAAATGGTGTGATATTTTAACACCATAGATAGTGTCATCCCTGCTATGCCACTATTTGGAGTCAGTTTTGACACCTGCAAATTTAGAGAGTATATATATATTGCAGCCGTGATAAATAAATGGAATTTTGTATTGACATATTCTGTATTTTGGTGTGATAGCTTTACTGATCAGATTATAGTAAGTAGTCTTTAACAGAGGCATTAATTCATTATGCAGTGAATGATTTTCATTTCTGTGAATATTTGTAGTGATTCTAATAAAATGTTCTAAACTATTTTAAAATATTGTGAAATATGTCATGGCAGCAACATGATCCCAACTTTACTGTAGATGTGTAGATATTTCCGTACTGCATATTATTTACAAAGCGGATGTACGTTGTTATTCTAGTGGTATAATCCAAATTGATGTAATTCATATTTGTGTTGTTTTTGGCAGCGGTCGTGACAACTTTTTCATAGAGGGAAAAATGCCGGAAACGGGGTTTTCCCGTTTGGAAGTTATAAGTTCACTCCAGCTACGTCAACAAGAAGTGCCCGAACATCTAACCTAGTCATAGCGATGTTCCCTTCAAATGATTGATGGTTGAAATTGATCAATTTCTCACCAACTGGTGTCTAACTTTAATGTAATAAGGCAAGAGCGTTCCCCCAGAAATATGGAATTGGATCGAAAAACAACCCCCAAATCAATAGATATCGCAAGTTACCTCTCGGTTAGATTATTGTAATAGATTCCTTTTCGGCCTACCTACATATCATATTAAAAAAATAGGAAACGTTTCCCCAGAAAGGGGTTAACCTGAATTGATTGTTTAGATAATCGTATCGATTGATTTTCCTTTTTAAATTAAGAGTAATATTATATCAGTGGTATACCAGTCTGTTAAAATAATTTCGAAATAATAATTACTCAAATATATGGCAACATTGTTAGACAAATATTTTTGTCCAATTGCAACTTTGTTTTCACCAGTTTGTGTCAAATTACATAAAATATGAGGAAAACATGCCCAGTGTTCCCCATAATTACGAGAAAATACGTATACATGACTCCATCTATTGGAGGTAAGTTTTCCCTACAAAGTCGTTGACTTTTATTTTTTACAATCTATCAGATTTAAAAAAAATCAACATCTAACAAACCGTTGCTGCTCGTCTTGTGACCAAAAAGTGTTCTACTTTGTTAAGGTCTCAAGAGTTTTTTAGAGCACTTCCTTCCTCATAATTTTATTATAATATTATGTACTTAATATATTGTATTTTGTTGTGGAAAAATAAATGAAATGAAATGAAAGTGAAAGTGAGCGAAATTTTCGACCGGAATCTTACGCTGACGAAGACCTGAGATTATGGTCGAGAATTTCGTACATTTTCACTTTCGGTTTCGATTTCAAGATTTTATACTGTGATAAAAAACAAAAAAACACGTGATCACATTACATATGCAGGTCATATGTTACAATACAGCAACGAATTGATTTATGAATTATCTGCATTGCATTCAAATCATACAACAGCATACTTGAATGATTTACTAACTATATGCATTACCTGTCACGATCTTCGCAGAAATAACCCACCCACACATAATTGATTATGTAGCACTGCTATAGCACAGTGACATATACATGTCTACTTTTTGTCCACTAATATGCATACTTATAAATGCAATTCGATTATAAACAAGGATCAGGGTTAGGGTTTTATCTTCGATTTCCTAACATGTTGGGGTTTTAAGGCTTCTGAATGCCTATAAATGACATATATGGTTTCGGCACAGTATTTAAGTTAAGTTAAGTTAAGAAAGAAAGGATCTGAAAGGACAATGTCCGTATAATATGATCCTGAACCTCCATCACCCAACGGGCGTCCTATATCCGCCCACAGTCAGAAAAATACCTATCAAGACCATTCCTAAAGGCATTGACACTATCCATACAAACCAACGACCCAGGAAAGCCATCGCTGTGAGAAGGTAGTCTTCCTGCCATCAAACCTGGAATAATGCTTACACAATTTAAGACTATGACCTCTGGTACCAGATTAATTAGCCAGTGTAAAGAAATCATCAAATCCTAGCTAACACATAACGTTTTCATAACGTTTTTTTAATGCCGCATAAATGTAATACTAAAACGTTTTCTTACGACATTTTAAAAACATTGAAACAACGTTATATCCGAACAAAGACATGTTTTATTAACATTATATTAACGTAATGTATGACATTATTAAATAACATAAATAACATGTTTTAAAAACATTATTATTTACAATTGTAATTCATAAGAAATGTGCGAACAACGTCTTGGAAAAAACGTTAATGTTTAATATTTTTATAACGTTATATTAACGTTATGCCTATTATTGAAAACGTTTTAATAACGTTTAAAAAACTGTAGTCAATAACATATTATTAAAATATTAATACAATGTTATAAAAACATTATCCAATGATACGCAAATTAGCAGCCAAAATATGTTATGGAAAAACATTAAAATAACGTTATATCCGAACAATGAAATGTTTTATCAATATTATATTAACGTAATATATATAACAATATTAAATAACATAAATAAGTTGTTTTAAAAACATTCTTCATTTACATTTGTAATTCATAGGAAATGTGCAATTAACGTAATGTATATAACAATATTAAATAACATAAATAAGATGTTTTAAAAACATTCTTCATTTACATTTGTAATTCATAGGAAATGTGCGAACAATGTCTTGTAAAAACGTTAATGTATAATATTTTGATAACGTTATACTAACGTTATGCCTAGTATTGAACATGTTTTAATAACGTTTAAAAAACTGTAGTCAATAACATATTATTACAATATTAATACAATGTTATAAAAACATTATCCAATGATACGCAAATTAACAGCCAAAATATGTTATGGAAAAACATTAAAATAACGTTATATCCGAACAATGAAATGTTTTATCAATATTATATCAACGTAATGTATATAACAATATTAAATAATTGCTCATGGTATTTTGTATACGCCTTCCAGGCCGATATTATTATACTATTATATTACGCCAGTATTTGTTTCATAGATGCCAGGAAAATGCTTGTAAGACCCTTACTTTTAAAAAATCCACGGAGGACCCTCCACCCAACCGGGCTTCGCAATTCAAGTGCGTCCAATTATTTCTCCTCTTTTAAAAACGTAACCCGAAGATTACATGTGTGGATATGATCGATTATACACAAATATTATTAGTTCGACCTCTGACCAACAAGATGCTGGCGATCACTAAACAATTGCATGAATACCACTGATTGGATTGTTGTTTTAGAAAGTAAAATCGGACATTGTTGAGCAACGTATGCCTGTTTTACATAGTATTTCTTTCACATTTTACCTCATGTTCGACTTTCTTATTTCTTAAAGACAATAAAAATTAAAAAACGTAAATTTGTGATACAAAGTTGAACTTAAATTGCAGAAAAATGTTGCACCAGATTGTATCTAAGGATACTTAAGTTTAAAAAACATATGTACGCTCCGCGACTAACAAGATGACGCTCCGCTTATATAGATATAGTGCATTATATATATACGGTCAAATGAGGCGGCGGGAAATAACCATTGCTGATTGGTTGTATACCATGAGTGCATGCGATGTGGTTATTCCAGTGGCTATTTGGCACAACCTTAACCGCCCGCGAGATTTGTATTCCTAGTCGAATCGAGGGTAATTTGCATATTGACAACATTTTAGAAAAACGGAAATTGATTGGAAAACAAGGTTTAGGGTCAGGAATTTCTCCAGTTTATGGTACTCCCCTTTACATAATCGACATCGATCTTCCACAATCCGAAGTCAAAATGTAGGAAAATGTTCCAGAAAGTGAGTTTTAGCCGAGGGCGGAGCGAGGTGTGTGTCACCCGTTTTCAGCAATAAGATTGCTCTACAGCGAAAATTGTTAGTATGCAAATTACCCTCCGTTCGTTTCGACTTAGTAATACAAATTTCGCTACCCAGAATACAATGGCATATATACATGCAGATCATCTGTCAGTTGTCGTTTGCAAAGTGCGCCACTCTTTAATTAGCAACCATTATCGGATTGTAACCCAGACAACCAGCATAGCGTCTTCGGTTCCACTAAAGTAATTATTTGTATAGAAGTTATTAACATTACAATGGGTAGATGAGTGGTGATACTGGCACCAATAATAGCTGTACATTCACAATCAATGGATGACATCAGAGATAAAGAGCGTCATTCAACCAGAAGTAGTAAATATCGAGCTGGTCGCAGCTATTGAACTGTAACGTAGTGGCATACACTGTTGGAAATATACTGGACGACCGTCCAATAACACACTCCTCACGTTGGACAATAATGTATGATTTGAAATGACTAAACTATTTTAACATCTTGGGTATTGCCAATATACCACTACTAATAAATAATATAAACGATATGGATACATTATATGGTGCTTTAACTTGGAAAACGTGATAGACCATATTCGATTTGGTCAAGGATCTATTTTAATTGTAACAATGAATTTTAGCAAAACAACATTAATTCTTATTTTATGGCATGTGTGGATCATATTATTAGACAAATTTACAATCGCGCAAGGTAGGTATACATAGCTAAGTGCAGTATCATTGCAATGCATTAATATAGTATAGGCTTAAGTTAAGTTAAGGCTAATCTATATGCACGTATTTGGGCCTACTTCGTAGCCTAAGGTTAAATATAGTTAAGTAAGAAAGGGTCGGACGTAGCCTAGTCCTCATAATATGATCCTGGTAAAGAGAAAGAATAGGGGATTCGCTATATAGGGATATATTTTACTAGTTATCGACCAGAAAACGATTTACGAAAATAGTTAATGGTATCATGACATCTAAGAATATTTTATTCTTGTTTTTGGAGACATTTTGGTGAAAAACAACTCAAGGTTGGTTTTGGTGGCCGTTATTAAATAATAAAAACTTGGGATTACTACCCGACCCTAATCCTTGTCTTTGTACCAAATTAGTGCAAAATGCACTTTATTTTACAACTTTATTTAGTTTCTTACCTTTGGAAATGTATTTTCGTTACAAAAAGGTAAAAAATAAAATAAAACACCCACATATTTAGCACAGCTATCCCATATTCTTTCCTTTTATGATGATCCTGAACCTCCACCCCCCCCCCCGAAGTGGAGTTAGTAGAATTCACAGTCACAAATATATATATAGGCCTATATATCGAGACTATTATTAAAAGCATTGGCACTATCCGCGTGAACCAACGACTTTTGCAAGCTATTTCACTCTTCAACAATTAATTCTGATAGAAGAAAAACTTCCTAACATCTAACCAGGAATAATGCGTAAGATAAGACTATGTCCTTTGGTACAGCGTAAAGAAATCATCGAACTTCGGCGTATCGAAACCACCCGATAAATAAGATCACCACAAGCTCGATGAAGTTCCAAAGTTGTAAGCTTTATATAAGTTAATAGTTGCTCCCACGACATCTAAGGGAACTACCTAATTTAGTAGCCCTTCTTTGAACACGCTCCAGAACAATCATATCCTTAGCTAAGAACACATTTCAAGCCTGAATAGCATATACTGACCTAGTTTGGTATTGGATCCAGTGTTTTCCCAGTAAGAAACGGGTCCATTACAACGGGTCCATTACCAGGTGAGCCATTCTAAGTGGGTCAAAGTCAGATCTCGGGTCCCTCAAGTAGTGTACTTGGTCCTATTCTTTTTGTAATATTCATGAATGACTTTAATTGTAACATCAATTCTCATTGTTCTTTATTTGCTGCGGATGCTTTAATTTATAATAACGTATCAAACAGTGAAGACTCCAGGAGACTACAGGATGACCTCTATAAAGTCACAGACTGGTGTTACAGAAATAAAATGACCATTAATATTAATAAAAGTAAACACATGCAACTTTCTAGGAAAAAGCATGTTCTGACCCAGCACTATACTCTAAATGGCTTCCATCTTGACACCGTAAAATCCCGCAAGTATCTGTGTTGTTTTTGATAATCAACTCTCCTGGAGTCTTCATTGTAATACTGTTGCCACCAAGGCTCATAAATTACTTGGTTTTATTCGCTCTGTTCTAGCTGGTGAACAGTACTGTGCGTCTTATGCTATTTAAATATCTTGTTGTTCCTGTCATTGAGTATGGTCTACCTGCATGCTTGGGGTCCTCAGAATCTTACCCAAGAAAAACGACTGGAGGGGGTATATAACTTTGATACATTCGTATAAAAGTTACTCTCTCTCTCTACCTCCTGAATCCCTAACATGGCGGGTGAGGAAGAATACACTAACTAACTGCCGCATCATTGGTCAATGCTCTCCACCTCCCTCTACCCATGGCCATAATTTAACCCTCCAATCGCCATCTCCCCCCAGCTCTCCTAAAGTCCCTCTCAACACGTGACCGTCCTTCCACCTCACTGACGAGGTCTCCCTTCTACCAACTTCCTCGTGCGACAACGCCATCTTTGAAAGTCGTCCTCGCCATCCACCCGTACCAGTAATACATGTACTTAATTGGCGTAGCTAGATACCCAGGTGTGGGGTATCCAGGTTGATTCCCTGCATATTTTTTTGGGAGGAGTGTGGGTGAAAGATAATAATTATGTAATGTTTTCGCAATTGTCATGAAAACGTATAGGCAGGCTAGAGCCTGGCATAGAACTGATTTTTAAATCAATTACTAACTACACAATCTATTCATATCGTTCAACGTTCAAAGGTAATACAGTATTTAAGGCCCACGTACACTCACATGACTATAACTTGGTCCAGTGGTTTGATCCGGCCGTGCCTTCCACTCATAAGGTCGCAGGTTCGGATCTCAGTGCTGCTCGTAGATAAAAAGTGTCGTCTAGTTACTTGGTTGTGCATGTATTCTGTCTGCTATCACTAAATCGTAGACGTTAAACTGGGTGTTTGTGGCACGAGACTGGCTTGCCAGCTTGCGTTTATACCTGTTTAAGGTTCTAGCGAGTTCCCGAAAGGGAGAATCATATCAAACAAACAACCAAAAAACAACTACGAGCAAGTCCATCTCCGTTTTGTGCAACCCACTCTTATACGATATTTTTGTCACTGCCTTCCCTGTTCCTCGTACCCCATCCAAAATTACATACACACTCCTTTTCACCAACCCCTCTGACTCCAACATTGGTATTAATATGCCTCGCGCGCTGCGCATAATATGGTACTCTCTTCCATCTAATCCACCACCGTCTTCAACGCATCCCTAAAGGCGAACTTATCGACTTCCTATAGCACCGTCCCTGTTTGGGGACCATATACAGCCATAATACCCACCACTTGATTACTAAGTATAACCCACATCAGAATAATTTTCCCTTCCCACCTCTCTACCTTCACCACGTCCTTACCCTTCTCTGGTGAAACTATAATAATACCCCGGCCATATTACTCTTCCCGTCCCCCCTGCATGGAACAATTTATCCCCCGGTAACATCCTCATTCGATCCCCCTTCCACTTCGTCTTCTGCACACAAAGGATCTCCACCACTTCTAAACTCTTCCCTCCCATAGTACCTACATTGAGACCACCTAGCCGGACTTCACATCGAGGCCGATACCGGTTAATCGACCCCACCCCCGGATTTCGTTCATTTATCGCCGCTGCCCGGACAGGCGGCGCGTTAGGTACCCGGCCCGGACGCGGTAGCGAAATCGCGACCGTCAATTAGCAGAATCATAAAAGTGTGGGATAAAATAGCCACAATATAGTGCTGCCCTGGATGACATGTACGCGGTATTATATAAGAGTTATTCTTCTCCTATAGATGCCCGCCAACCAAGCCCTGCCTAGCCT